>PVJL010001750.1:0-67412 GCA_004026885.1 Lyroderma lyra | reverse complement strand
CAGTTCTTTGATTTTTCTGTCTGGCTTATTTCACTTAGCATGATGATCTCCAGGTTCATCCATTTAGTATGTACTGTTTTTGTGTCTGTCATTGCAAAAACCTTCTTTGTTCTGTACATATGTGCTTTGAATATAATTTTTAGTTTTCTTTACAGATTTTTCTGTTATTATTCTTCTAGAATACTCTACTTTTCCGCATTGTGACCCTTAATAATCCTGAAAGGAAGGAGGAACTCAGTTCTTACTAATCTTTCCTAAGATTTCAGTACGCCCATATTTTCTCAATTTGCTGAGAAAGCCAACATCAAGGCAGCACCTCATTCTTTGGCTGGTGATTCCAGATCTGGCCGTGGCCTCACCCCTGTCCAAGCACATAAGCCCAACAGGGTAAGTACACTCTTGCAGGCAACACAGTGCCCAGAGACTGGTAGTCTTGGTGGCAGCAGTAAATATTGGGTTATTTACATGGAAGTGTCTAGAGAACATTCCATGTCTGGAACATCAACTGGAATCACAGGATCACTACAGCCTTGAAGAGTTACATTTTAGGGGCATGATTTCCAGTGAATAAGATAAGAATCTGGAAGAAATCCCCATTTTCTCATTTTCATGCTCTTCGCATTTGTCTTTGCTTTCCCCCACACCCAAGCAGGTTACATTCTGTTTACCACTTGTACTGTTTAAGGTAGACCCTGACCAGGTAACTGACGGGTGCACCTGGCTCTGCGGATGGGCACATCTAGTAGAACAGCATTGGACCTGCAGTCTGGAAACCTGGGCTGTAGCTCTATTCTTCCATTGACTTCCACTACGGACTTGCACCAAACAGTTTCCCGCTAAATCTAGATTTTATCTTTTGTGGATCAAATCATAGCTAACCCCCGTGTAACATGGTAGTTAGGTTCCTAAAATGCTGTGTTATGTGAATCCATGTTATTTGAAACAAAGATCTAGTACAAAAAAGGAGGTTAGGTTCCAAAAATTTAAAAAATATAAAATTATATTTTTATAATTAAGAGAAATATCTTTATTAAAGCAATTTTCACCAAAAGAATAACATACTAATATGTATTTAATAATGTTTTCTTTGTCATCACTACTAAGCACCATTATCTGAGGTTATTTTCTTTTTGACAAGGTATCTTCATCCTCTGAACTTTCTTCAGCATTATCTTCACTTCCATTCTGTACTTTTTGCAAAATATCTGTTATTTTAGATTGCTTGCTTTTTGCTGAGGGATCTTTATACATTTCTTTATATGGCACTAAGCACTTCTGAAGTTCTGTCTTAAACTTTGGGCTTCTTACAGTATAAGGATCTTAATTTAGAAAATAAAACTGTTTGGCTAAGTCTAAGTCTTTCTTTATGCTTTTTAGAGTAAAGTGTTTAATTTTTTCATTTTCACCTGTGCTATGGTCCCCTGAATTATCTTGGCATATTCCAGATGTCATTTACACCAAATGTGCTTCATCAATTTCTTCTTCCACCAGTAATTTTGGATATCTTTGACAGTCATATCATCAAAACCTTCCCCTCTTAGAGACTTAGCAAGTTCTACTATTGTATCCATTGTGTTCTTTACTGGCTAGATCAGATTTTTGCTTTGAATTGACTTGGCCATATGTTTTTCCAACAAGCACATAATGTCATTGGTTTTATTTCTTTGATGGATAAATTTATGAGATTAATATAGCCCAAAATTGTAAAATTCTGCAGTCAAATCTGATACAACACCCACTCTCGAATCAAAAATTTCAAATGAGAAATCTTTTGCCCTTAAAATTTCTTATTATATTCCATGTTATTTGGGGATTTCCCTAATTTTGAATGAGATGTTTTTTGCTCTTAAAAGCTTTTATTATGCTCCATGTTGTTCGAGGATTTATCTAATTCTTAAACTGTGTTAGGGTGAAACCGTGTTGTAAGATGACTTGTTGTATGAGGGTTTCCCCAATTTTCAAACTGTGTTAGAACAAAACCAAGTTATAGAAATGCCATATACTCATGTCTCTAAGGTCTCTTCTACTTTCATAATTCTAGTATTTTCCTTTCAGGTCTCTTTGAGTATGACCTTTCATTTTGTGTGTGTGTGTGTGTGTGTGTGTGTGTGTGTGTGTGTGTGTGTAGCAAGCAGCATCTGAGACTGAGAAAATTAAAAATGTTGTGGGTTGATATTTGAAACTTGCCTGGTGCGTTGTCTTTGTCATTTCATTCAGGTTTACATCCTGATTACCCAAGCTTACTCAAACTCTATTAAAAACAGGAACAAACTTCACTTTAAGTAGAACATTTCTTGTAAAGATAAACAATAGCTTTGATTACAACAGGCTTTTGTTGTGAGAAATAATCACTTATTAATAACCTGCCTTAAGACTTACACT
This sequence comes from Lyroderma lyra, assembly GCA_004026885.1. Classification (NCBI taxonomy): domain Eukaryota; kingdom Metazoa; phylum Chordata; class Mammalia; order Chiroptera; family Megadermatidae; genus Lyroderma; species Lyroderma lyra. The sequence goes on along the minus strand of PVJL010001750.1, from coordinate 65,030 downwards.
ATGATTAAATGCTTTTTGAGAGTACCCTGACACATTGAAATTCACTGGGAGTAAGAAATGTGATAAGGAACTTAGTTTGTTGATTGGAGTGAGGGTGAGCATTAATTGGCAGATACGCCAAATCTGCCAATGCCAGCCTATTCCTTAGGCTACTGGGGGCTTCCTGAATGTTGAATTTCTAACTTTATAAGCAGCATGCAAGATTGAACATATTACACTGTTAAATTCTCAAATAATATTTTTAACTGAGAGCAAAGGGCTTAAACATCTAGCAATAATGACAAGCTAAGAAATTTCTGGGACATATTTATAAAGCCAAAAGTTCAGATCACTTATTAAAATACATGAGTAATAACATCTGTAATGCCCTAAGTTTTTTTTTAACAGTTTATATATTTCAAAGGGCATGACATATATTATTCTATCTGTTCCTCTCATTTACTCATTTGCTCCAGAATATAAAGAGAGAAAGAATTATTTTTGTAACCCTAAAACAGTTCTAAAGAATAATCTTTAAAAGAAATAATAATAAAAATTAATGCCCCAGTGGAGGCATATCAATATATAAGAAAATTACACGAGAGAGAGAGAGAGAGAGAAGAGAAAGAGAGAGGAAATCTAACTACTGAAAGGACTTCCAAGCAATAGCACCCCATTAGTAAGGAGCACCTCTAGCTCCCAGAGTTGGTGTCTAAATTCTATTTCCCATTGAAAAGAACTGCAGCTGATTTGAGAAATGGCTGATGTGGCTGACTCTGGTCTAAGACAGGAGAGGCACCGGGTGAGCCTGCGCTATCTTGTGGAAGAAAGGGAAGAGGCTCTCAGAAGCAATAAGATCATTTCAAACTGCTATTAAAGACAGCTTGAAGGGACTCACAGGCCACAGTTTGGATAATTTGAGCTTAAAAGATTTACAGTAATGGATTTTAACACAATGATACAAATATCTATGAGTTGATAGTAATACTGAGAGGGGTGTTTGTGTGTGTGTGTGTGTGTGTGTGTGTGTGTGTGTGTGTGTGTTGGGGAAAATAAATTAAAGTACACCTTTTCAGAAAAATATCAGTTAGTGAATATAAATAAAATGATAGAATTAGCACCACGGGCAACCCTCAATATAGTAACTAGATTAGGCAAGGATCCTCCGTAGATTTGAAAACTTTTAGGTGAAATGGGCTTATAAGTGTGATATTCAGTCAAACTCAATGATTCACCCCCACAAATTATTTACTAATTGAATTTTATAAGAGAAATGTATTTTTATAAATAGAGAGATCTGGCAGTCAACACCTTAACCAAACAAACAGCATTACTATTAATGTGACAACCTAATATCTTGTGCTCCTAATGTGATGTACTTAAAAAGTACCAATAGGACCTATGTTATTCTTTACAAATAGAGTAACCTGCATCCGTTCATAAAACAACAATCAAAAATTCAAAACATGATCTGCTCTTTAAATAATTCCTTGTAGTCCTCAAAATATACATATATATCTTTAAAAACAAAACAAACAGGCATAAAGGTATGAGACTTCTAAATTTAAAAAGTCTAAAAAGACATGAAAATCAAATGCAATGCTTCACATTCATTGAGTCTTGTATTTTAGAATATTATAAAATATAGTTTTGGAAGAATTGGGACATTTTAATTGGGATAGTAGATGGTATTGTAAATTTACTTGTGTAGGGTAATGTTACTATCCTTATGGGATGTGTGATGAAATATTAAGAGTGAAGTATCATAATTTCTATAACTAACTTTTAAATTTTTCAGGAAAAAATTCAGAGAGAGAGAAAGAAATATGGTTATTGTATTAATCTTGCAAATTTTGTTAATGTGAAAAACTTCGAAACATTAATCTGGGAATAAAAAAACGAATATAAACAGAGGGAGATGTAATGAAGACATTTGATGAGATATATTGGCCCCAATTTTTTTTTAAGCATATTTATTCATGCATATTAACTTTCTTTCTTTTTTTTTTTTTTTTCTGTAGTATGTGGGTAGTTCCCTGGCTAGGAATTGAACCCAGGCCGCAGCGTTGACAGCGCTGAAGCCCTAAGCCACTACACCACCAGGGAATTCTTGATGGACAAACCTGCTGAACTTATCCAGTTCTGAACTGCTCAGCAGGAATGGATGGTTAGAAGCTTTCTAATACATTCTCTTGGACTGAGATGAGTGTCAGAGCGATCTAAAGATATTGAAAAAACATCTTCAGTCTGACCAGGAACAAATCTCTCACTACCTTTCCACCCTCTCTTGCTTACTTTCCATTGCAGTTTAGAGAGCAAGGCAAACTTGTTTTCTCTTTCATTCTAATATTAGAACCCAAGAAAGGACTAATACCCCACTTTTAGGAGGGGGATTTTTTTCTTTTTGATGTCTATTGGGCATATAGCTTCCTTCTCCAACCTGCCTCCCTGCTCATTTTTAATCTGGCTCCATAGCTTTTTTGCTTTCATTTCCTTTTTTTTTTTTTTTTCACTTCTTACTCCAGCACTGCTTCAAAGATTTCAGAAAGTTCCTTTAAAAAGGTCTTTAGGGGGTTCCCTGGTGGTGTAGTGCCTAGGCTTCGGTGCTCTTAACGCCACAAACTGGGTTTGATTCCCAGCCAGGGAGCTCCCCCGCCCCCCAAAAAGTTTTTAAGATTATTAGACAGTAGAGATCTTAAATTATTTTTTTAGTTTTTTACTTTTTAGAGCTTATATTGGACTCAATCCTGCTGGCACCATTTGGCTTATTTTTGCCCAAATTTCTGTGGAAAAATGATCAAGCTTCAATTAATCATTTGAATTTACTCTCTTTATTAGAGAAATATCAGGAGTAAGAAGAATATAAAAGGTGAAATGTGGATGTTCTGCAAAGTACTGACATAACAAACTTGAACTGTGGAAGATACCTACTCTTCACTGGAAAGGCTTTTTAAAAAAGTAGAACATAGTTTCATTCTTCTAGACTTTCTACACTGCACCAAGTTATGTTGATAAAACAGAACTCTTTCAAAGTGTAATATATACATACTGTCTTCTTTTAGGTGACTGGTGGAAGAAGATTCCAAAGATAGCAAGCCATTTGGATCTAGAAATTGGCTATAAGAAATAAGGACTTAGTAGGATTGGAAAAGTGAAAGAAATTGAAATATTTATTTTGGAACTTTAAAACAAGGTGACAGACTTTCTAAAATATTGAAGCAACTTCTGCACCCATAAACTTAGATCAACCCTGAAATAAGCTTCACTCTCTCATCATTTGCATTGGAAGGAAAATAAAGGAGAAACAACTTACAATACTGGAAGAAATAAATGGACTTTTTGTGTGCTTTCTATTGATTGGTATAGGTGAGTGTTCCCTATGTGAGCATGCTGTCTAAGACATTTTCATTGTGTAATTTATTTACTGTTTCTTGGGGTTTAATTTGACCAGTAATACATTCAATATCCACTTAATGTCAGACTGCATTCATTTAAGAGTCTAATGAATCTCAGTATATGTTTGTAAACATGGAACTCCATTTACTTAGTCATTTCCTAGTTTGATACTCCAGAAAAGAGAAAAATCTTACTTTTATGCACCCTAAAATAGCAAGATCATGATAGAAATGCTGTCTTTTCCTTGTAAGCAACTAAGCATTGATTATTTTTCACTTCAAGTATTGCATGTTAATTTAATCTAATTAAATTAAACTGTTTTTGAAAGCTGCTAAAAGAAAGACTATATGTTGGTTTATGCAATACACAGTTTAATTTTTATATTGGTTTATGTTTTCAGAAATGAACAAGATTTAAGTTGAAACATCAAAGAGCTTTCAGTCTAACACAAAACACAAAGTGAACATCTTCTACCAGGGTGTGAACCCAAGCAAGGGTCTCTGCGTAATTCTAATTTTTGTAGACTTAACATTTAGCATTGACTTAGAGTAACACTTAGACCAATTCAATAAATGTTTGGTGAGTCAATAAACATTTCATAAATAAAATATACAGCATTATCATATTGAATCATAAACAAAGTCCTTTTGAAAATAATAGAGGAAAGAAAAAGAACTCCTGTATGGATAAAAGAAAAGGCTCATGGAAGAGGTACCACTTGAATTGAATCTTAAAAATTGAATAGGTCTAAAATGGGTAGAGAGGCTGGTGATGCGGGAACGTGCTCATGGAGATGCAAGTATGCACAGTAGGTGGTGGCCAGTGAAATGACTCAGAAGTGTCTGATTGTGTAAGGTTTAAGTGGATGAGTACTCACACAACGTGAGTATACCAAGAATGTCGGTTGAATAAAGTACATGAGTATATCCTATGATCATGCCATCATGCCAAGATTCAGCTTGTTTAGATAGAATTAATGATAACTCCAAAATAGTTTATATATATATATATATATATATATATATATATATATATATATATACACACACATACATACATACATATATATATACATACACACACACACACACACACACACACACACACACACACACACATATACATATACTGTGTGGTCTCCTGAAATAGTTTACTAAGATATTTGGGATTAAGCTGGTTTTATGTATCTCTCCAGTATGGTTTCATAATTTTTTTTTCAGTAGGGAATGTGTGAGTAGGCTTTAATTTCCCACTGATGGCTGCCTAAGGATGTTCAAGTACCTGTAGAAAGTGAAAGGACCTCTTGGTCTGAAAAGTGCGTGGTTATATGTAATGTTTCAGGAAAGTAAGATTTGTGGTGTTTTCCTAAGAACAGAGTGAGCTTTGATTTAGAAATGAGAAATTGCTGAGCATCTGGATGAGGATGTCTCCAAAACATGGAGGCTTGCTGTATGGCAACCTGGTCTGTTGTAGGAAACAGAGGGGGTTTTTTGTTTTTGTTTTGTTTTGTTGTTGTTGTTTTTTTTTTTTAAATCAGGCAGTCCTGGCTTTAAGTCTTGGTTCTGATTCCCACAAACAATGCTATTTTGAGACAGTTGCTTAAATACTTTGAGCTTCATTTTTTCCCTCCTTTGTAAAATGGCCCAATTGTTCTTGCCTCTGCAGAGTGTTGTGAGGATTAAATGAAGTAATGTTTATATGAAGCATCTGACCCCTGGTGAATGCACAGTACTCCCTAGTGGGCAAACTCTGAACCAATTATGTCATAACGTTTCCCTTAAAACATGGAATACAAACACACTGAATTCTTTCCATGTTGCAGTTCTGTCAGTTTATCCTTGTATACAATATTTCTCAGAGATGTTTATAATTTATCGGTCTCTCCCGGGTCTTATTCAAGACTCCATACCCAGGAGGAACCTAATAAGTACTTCTTAAAAATAATTCCCAGCAACACTTCATTCTGAGCTTACTTGAATTCCAAACAACTCTGAATCATACCAATATCACTGACAAGTTTCATCTGTATCTTGATTTACTGATTTAAATTGATAATGTGTCAACCCTGAAAACATTATCCCTAAAAGCCTTACTAAGTAAGCAAGTGCCAATCATGTGGTTTGCTGTTTAAAAACCAAAGTGCATATGTGTGTGTGTGTGTGTGTGTGTGTGTATATATATATATATATATATATATATATATATATATATATATATGAAACCTCTTCCTTAAATAGGCTTCTATTGTTTCACTGATTTTGCCAATTGCAGTTTTAAAATATTATTTGGGTTATAATCATAATTTCCCAAATCAGCAAGGAGCAAACAGGTATTTGCAGTACATTGCAGTGGCCTGAAATTTGCTGCTGACCTACTTGCTCTTCAATTACAATAGTCCCTTTTTCTCATTTGTTTCACTACTTTAGTCACTTATTCTGAAGTTCCTTTTTTTTCTTCTGTGCTCTTATGGTGTCTTGGTGCACCAGGAGACTAGTCTTGCCATAAATGCTTAACATCGGAGATAGGAGCAACGTTTATCTTTATGCGCAACAAAAGGAACCCTCTGGATTTTTATTTTATTTTATTTTATTTATTTATTTTTTTAATTCGTTTTTATTGTTAGACTTCCCTCTGGATTTTTAAGCCTCGAAGCAAAATTACTGGAATCTGCTCCTGTATGCTAAGTAGATGGTACCAAAAGGCAGTGCTCCTCTGGAGGATGTGAGTCAAGGACATTTTGTTCCATCTATAGGACAACATGTGACTTTTCCATTGTAAGACTGGATTCTCGCTTTTAAAAGTTGAGTAGAATTCTGCTTACAAAGAAAAAACATTTTCAGCTAGTTAATTTTGAGATGTTGAATGAAGTTCATTACAGTGCCTATAGCACTTTTATTTGATCTTGAATTGGAAGGGGTTTTCATATTCTCAAAGCTTTTGTTTTTCAAGGCTTTGTTGAGATAGTCAAACAAATATTTAAAACAGTATTTGAGTCAGTAGACTTAAATCTTCTTGTTCTTAAATACTAATTTCAGTGATGTTTCTTGTTGCACATAACCTTTTATTTGTTGATATTTAGTCGAAGATTAATTATGTGAGGAATAGGAATATAAGCATCTTCCTATGATTTAACATAGCTATTCGGAGAGATGAGGTAGGAAGCAAGATATATCTGCAAGGAAGTCCACAAAGCGGTTGTTAGGTAAGGTGTAAGAGGAAATTAAACATAGAAAACATACAGAAAACCAAGCTGAGAGAAGCTATTACAATGGTAAATACATACCTTCCCCAAAGTAAGAAGGATTGGGTCATGCCATCCAGGTTATATAAATTGTTCACCCTGATTTTCCCACATATTTATTTGCAACTTTTTTCTGTCTCATGTCCTATATTTTTGGAAACCATCTTAAATCCAAGAATAAAGCAGAGGTATAAGTACATAGTTAAAAATCAGTTCCTATTGTCTGTTAAAGAAAAGTAATTAACAAAATTAGATTCAATTCTTTCTTATTTGTTCTGTGAAAGCTTTTTCAACATGAGCCTTTTAAAAGGCAACCTGGAACACGTAAAATAATGTCCTCAATTGCCCTTTGCAAGAAGAAGAAAAGTGTCCTATTTACTCTGACATTGGACAAAAGTGAAGACAAAATGTTGTCACATTGTTGTAGTCAATTTCACTACACCGTATTATGTGACTAGAGACTTCTGGTGAAATGATTGGAGAGATGGGTAAAGTCTTGAGATTCAAGGGAATAAAAGTTAGCATCTCTTTTAGAGCAATGGTTCTCAAACCATTGTCCCTAGATCTCCAGTATCAGTATCATCTGGGAAAATGTGAGAAATGAAGAATTCCTGGTTCTCTGCCCCAGACATACTGAATCACAGAGTTTAGATAATTCTGATGCATGCCCCATTTGAGAACCATCATCATAGACTATTTCCTGTCTGAATAACCTCAGATAGACTTTGACCTTTACCCTACTGTTTTTTCAAAATAACTTTAAAATAATACAAATTTTTAAAATAGAACTTGAAAATCATAAAATAGAAGATGAGAAAGCAGAGGAGGAAGAGGAAGAGGAGGATGTCAATAGCATCTCCCCAACCCAAATGCTAGAATTTTGTTTTTTTATGACTTTCCATTAATGTAGTATTTTTGTTTTATGCTTAGGATTTTTTTCATAATTCTAATTAAAATTATCTATATTAAGTGTAACATCAGTTTTCCATGTTATTCTTGTTGCCTGCATGTGTAAATCTCATTTTCAGATCTTTAAAAAATCCCTTTGTTTAACAATATGCCTATGGCTATCTATAATTAGGGTTTCATAATTATAGATAACTCTTGGATAAATACATGTAGTATAACATGTTATCTATGTTTTTACAAGTGTCCTTAGTAGTGGATCCTATAAGACTTCCTGGGTCCATGGTATATTGTAAGATGCTTGAATAGATTGGTTAGAGTGTGAACATTATCCTGCCTCTCTAAAGCCCATTTATTTATGAGGCATCAAGCTTTAGCTTAGAAAGCAATCCTGTGCCAAATTTCAGTGCTTTTTATTTTTTTTACCTGTTTATATTTCTACTAAAGTTTGCAGCAAATCTTTCCTAACTTGGTCCCAAGCCCAATCTTATTCTAAATGTCTGGGGCTGCCTGGATCATTGCCCATTGCAGGTCTTCAAAGGACACTTTGAAAGACGTCCAGTGCAAGGCCAGAATTTCAGGAGTTTTTATGTACTTATGTGTAATTACCATCAGACCTCAAAGTCCTCAGATTTCTTTCAAGCCTCCCTTCAACAATGTTCACATTTCCCCTTTGTTTTCCCACCAGTTTACTTCCATGTTCATGTTGAAAGGTTCATGGTCCTATTTCAGTACCCAGTAGCCTCTAAGCACCTTTCTTGAGGTACAGTGAAGCTCTACTCAACCATATTGCTGTCTGCCTTTTTTTACAAGATCCTGTGTAACCCTTTCCTTTCTCCCCATTAAATGTATTTGTAATAGAGATATATTTGTAACTAGGTAAAGGCTTTGTACTCCTTCTCATTACCTGGGTTTAATGCATTTGCTAGGCATGCCTATTCATTGATGAGTTTGCAACCAACCTGAAAACCTACAATAGTCTTGTTTCTATGTATTTTACTAGTAACTTCTCCGTGTCCCTATTTTCCAACTTCTCTCTACTCTGTCCAGGCATCACTCCAGTGTTGATGTTTCACATAGTAAAAGAGGAATAGAGTCAGGCAAATATCATCATGCTCCATGCCATTGAATTTTTCGTAAAATCCTTTACCCAGCCTTGCCTTCTCTATAGCTACATGACTGTGAGTTAGAAATTTGGAGCCAGAGTGGGCTGTTCTTCAGACAAAAGGTCCTCTGCTTATTATTTCCGTAAGTGGAGTCAGAATGGTTGTCAAATCAATATACTTCTAAAAAGTCGTCTTCCTTTTACTTAAAGAGCACTTAAAAAAACTGCACTCAGTACTTCCAGCCTACTGGGAAAGTCCAATTTAATGAATTTACTTCCACAGAAGCCTATGAAAGTGAATGTAGCTGTGAAAGTGTTTAATTTGCACCAAGGGAATAGTTTACATGCCTGAAGAAATTCTGTCAAGATCCAACAGGAATTTAGGAAATAGACTCAGTGCTAGACTAGTATTAATAATAATCTAATCAGCATTTTTGTGCTCTACTTCCATGTGTATACAATGTCCTCAATGCACTACTTGCTTTGTACCACATGTCTTCAGATTGTATTCATAGAAAGAACAGTGTTTCAAATACAACCACACACGTCATTTCATTTTATTTATTAAAGATAGGCTGAGAGAACCAGTAGGTGAACAGAATGAGAGAGAAGGATTCTTTAATAAAATAAGAGATTGATCAGTTGAGTAACTCCTTCTCCAACACCTATAAAATGATAAATTTTATAATTAAATTAATTAATTAACAGGTGCCCGTGTATTAGTACTAAGTAAAGGGAAGAGCTCACATAAGCTCCAAAGTTCGAAAGGGGCCTGCTAAGGTTCTTAGAGAACAGACAGTGTCAGACCAAAAAACACCTCAAAGTAACTGAAACCCCAGTCCCAAATCAGTGAATTTATTGTTTCAAATAACATTTTTATATAAAACTATTTTAGGGAGAATTCTTTGAAAAGATGAAGACACTTAAATTTCTAGGAATATTGAAATTGGGATATGAAAATTCTCCCATTATGAAACAGCTAGAAATGCTTTATAAAATGTAACCAACATCCGGAATGCATAGCTGTGCTCATAAAAGATATGAGAAATTGACAGAGGCCAAAATTAAAAAGAAAATAAAAAATCAGAAATGTATGAGCTGAGAAGACATGATTGGCTTGAAGATACTTGCCAATTTCTATAAAATCTTGGTTTGTAAGGGATTTACTGTAAGCACACGATACCTTGAGTCTGTCTCTGCAGGGTTGGACCTGACATGCTTACACAATGCTAGAGCTTGTTTAGAAGTTTTCTAACCACATTCTTTTTTATAGGTCAGCTGCTCACCCCTCTGTTCATTACGGGGATTTCTTAGCAAAGGGGTTAATGCCCCTGGTTTCATAATTCCCTTAATTTTACCTCATAACTGCCATCAGTGATAGCAAAAATCAGGGATAAGTGTACACGCAGCCTCACATCTAACATCAACTAGTTTTCCCAATGTCCAGGCACTTTTGTAAAGCTCTGTCTTCATGAAATCATTAGCTATTTTTATCTTGGGACCTTATGTTCCCTTCTGCCATGACCTTGCATGTCTATCCTGTTCATTCAGACATATCTGTATAATACTTTAGTTTAATTAGAGCTATAAAATTCAAGTTTTTCTCACTGAGCTTCTAGGTCCCAGGAAAATCAAGAATTACAGATAAATACCTGTTTCTATATATTTGAATATTTCCAGTGTGGTTGTGTTGGCTTTGTCAATCCAGAATGCTTCACTGAGGTGAAGAGGATGAGGAAGGTGAGTGGTGACAACTGCTCAAACTTTATGAGAGTCTCGTGTTAACCCAGGTATTACATTGTGGTAAGTACAAGTGGCACTGTGGGTGTCATATGACAAGCATTTCTTTAGTGAATGTCTGTTATTTTTTTGTCTCCTATTGTTATGTGAGTAAAAGCTGGGAGAGACGTGAGAGGTGGTAGATAGCAGCATTTCCACCTTGCCATGCTGTGACTGTCCAAGCTAATTTCTATGAGACTAAAGGAAGTGTGAGGATGATGTGGTTGCTAAAATAAATGCAAGTCCCTGTGAGCAGTCCAGTACGTACTCTCTGGGAGTTGGATGTGTAGAATTGGAGGTAAGAAAAGAGACAAAGAGGGAGAGAGGCAGGTTTTTGCCCTTGGATCTATTGTGCTTCTTAGTGAATATTTCCACACGAAGAAGGAAGAAGATGTGCATGTGGTGGTGATAGGGTTATTATACTTGTACGGTCACAAGACATTCCTCATCAGGAGGGAGGAGAAGAAGAAAGAAGGGTAGGGAAAAGGAGCAGAGAGATTCAGACTGAATAGCTGGGTTGATACATTAAAAGTCTTTATATCATTAAGCTGCTGATTTATTCATTCAATAATGCATTCATATTCCATGCTGTTAGGGAAGACTGGAGGGGCAATCCATTATGGATCTCTGTATCATGTACTGCTAAACACTTCATCAATCTCACCAATGTCTTTACATGCCTCCCCCTGAAGACTTCCAGCAACAGACCCTTACTCTCTTCCCAGGTAGGCTATTACTGTGCCATTGCTTTTATTATTTGACTGCTCCTCACAGTAGTAAATTAAAACAGCTAAATCTAATAAATCTAGACAAATAATTCATTCTACCACTTTTCTTCCAGTGGGTTCAGTTTGGTAGTTTTTGTAAAGGAATATGTGTTTAACGAATATTGACATTTGGGCTTAGTGCATGAATTAGCCATTCTGGCCACAGCTTTGATCTACAGAGATGCTGGCTCAGCACTGAGAGGCCATGTGGAACATGACTCTCCAAGGCTGTTCTGGGCAGAGCCAATGACCTGGAAAACTCATCCTTGACCTTGTTGGCTGTGGGTATCCTCGGGTCTCATAGTGGTTACAATCACAGTGAACAGTGTTAAATTATTCTTCAAGTATATATTAAAATATACACACAAAAAAAATACACAAATCCTCATTTACTTCAGACTGACTCTAAATTAATAACATAAGGGATTCCAAAAAGTAAAAATTAATTTTGCAATTTAACAAATAATTAATATAAACTTATAAAACAGTAAAATTTATTATACTTCCCCCCAGGGGAAGGTTGAACGTAAACAGCTGTCAGAGTACAAAAGCTTCTCTAGGTCTGATGTATAAAACATAGGGACTTTAATATGCATTTGCTAAGAGGTGGTGAGCCAAGGGGTTAGAGAGCATGGCATTTTGAGTCAGACACACTGGGGTTCAGATACTAAGCCTTATTTTCCACATCGGGGAGATGGGATTATAAACAGGCCCTCCTGTGGAAGAACAGGAGGACGGCATGAGAATGTGTGAGGCATTGAACAGTGTGCCTCCCTCTGTCCAGACACAACAGAGGTAGCTAGCATCAGCATCATTACACACTTACTTGTTTAGAGTCTGTGGCGTTCTGCCATGCTGCCTGAAGCCCTCCACAGTTAGTTACACATTCTCTCTAGAAACTCAACTTTTCAATGAATTTCTACAGCATGAAAGAATGTCTTGTTTAAAAATATAACCATAGCACATATAGCTAGCTATTCATAGGAAATGTGGGTTTGGGAGAACAGACTTTTAGCTAAGGCTTTACTGTACCATAGAATTACAGCATATCTACTGTTCACAACTATTCCTCATGCCTGAGTAAAGATTAAATATCAGTAAAACCTTCTACTTTCTTAATGTGCCAGTGATAAATGCTATGCATAGTAAAGACACTTTTACATCTATTGTTTTATGTATTCAAACCAATAAATAGTTATTTGATTTTTCTTAGGGGTAAAGCACCTGCCTCAGAAGAGCTATTAAGCCAACAAGAACAGAGCCCTGGCCCCCACTTCCCACACCCATCACCTCAGCATTTGTATGGTTCTTCTTTTTTCAAATGTAATTATTGTTTTCCAAGTGTTATAGTTAGAGAAATATCCTTTTATGTCATTCACAGATTCCTTCTTTGAATAAAGGCTCAGTGATGATGGATATGCAGAAGATAAAGCCTCATCAATGGTTACACAAGGTCTTTTCATTTCTAAATAGAAAAGAAACATGAATGGGAAAACAGCTGCTACCATGTAGTCATTAATTGCGAAGCTGTCTCTTCAGACTGAGGCAACTTAGCGTTGATTATGTACATTCTCTTGATATCCAGGCTGGTAACCCCATTATTAATAAGGGTAATTCTTAGGTACTACCGTCCTAAATTCTTAGAAAAAAAGGCAAATAAGCCTAAAAGATATTCAAGATGTCAAAGACAGCAATGATAATTTCAACCATAACTCTATTTCTATGGATTTAGCTTATATACTATAATAAATGTGGCAAATGGCATGCTGGTATGAATTGGGGTAATTTTGGCTCACTTTTCTTTTACCCTAGAGCAGCCATTCTAACTTGGACAGGAAAGCTACATCATCAACAAAACACATCCTCTTACTGAACTCACATATTAACTTTAATGGCGTTCCAAGACAGTGTTATAATTTTTCCTTCAAAACAGTGAAGCTTTATTGATCTCCTTCTAACAGACAGAAGGAATTCAATGATAGCACAGGGAGGCCCGTTTCTATCTGTGCAAGAATCAAACCATGAGAGAATGGGGTTTGAAATGCTTTGGGAAATCTTGGCTGTCTGAAAATGTCTGTACATAAGAGGTCCATGAATTCACCCAATGTCATACAAGTTTCCCAAGGGGAGTGCTTACCAAGCTTTTCTTCGTGTCAAAGCACATGTAGGAAATAATATTTCCTGAGGTAAATCAGAGAAAATTTGGCAGTAGCTTTAAAAGGCATGGTGATGAAATAATTACATCTCTGTATAAAGCAAAGTGTTAGGAAAAATACTACATCTTTAACTGGAAGAATACATCCAAGTAAAATCCTGAAATTTCAAAAGAGAAACTTGAAGTTGCTTCAGTGAACATAACTATAATTTTTACCGGGCTTTAATATGTGAAATTGCCACAAGCAATTTCTGATTAAGACTTTTTAAATGATGATGGCTTCAAATTTTTGATAATCACTATCAACAAGAAACTTTGTTTCCACAAATAGGTCATAAAAAATTTAAAACCATGATTACAGCAATTCAAAAATTTAAAAGTTGAAATTAGAATTGAACCAGTATTACATTTCTTTCTATGACAAATGCAATGTTGGTAATGAAAAAGGATGTTAAATGTAGGTAGCTTATCATAATGATGAAGCTCTCATTTGCAAAACATGTGTACATTGATAGAGTAGACACCCCTGCTAGCCTGGACGTCACTAAAAAGACGTCACAATATTAGATGTATCTGGGTTATATGAAGGCTTCCATCATTAGCCACTGCATGGAACTGTACCCACAAGGAGTTACTTCTCTCCTCCCATTGGCTGTAGTTTGGGCTTCTCTTCAGTGTGGTTCTCCTTGAGAGCCTCCAGCAACAACATGGCACTTTGTCTGGGTGGCAGAGTTATTCCTTAGCTCTACACATGAATTTTAGGGCATAGCAGTGAGAACTGGTTGTAGCTAGGAGGGCTTACCACCCAAAGAGACCATGGCAATACTGTGATATCCCATGTCTTTTGGGCTTCTATTGGAAGAGAGCCAGATGAGGAATCTGATATTCAGAGGCAATTGGTTTTGGAACTTCTCCCAGCTCTGGTTCCTACCAAAGGCCGCCCAAGTCTAGAAGGGATCCACATTTTGCAGGCCTTCTATATTTCTTTCACAGCACACACAATTTGCAAATTTTTATGAAGGTTTGTCTTAGGGTCTGGAATAACTGATTGAATACCTATATAGACTAATCAAAGGATGACAGTGAAGTGCTCCTCCTTCCCTAAGAACTAGGAGATGATTATAGGAGACTATATAATATATTTATCTTATTAATTACTGTATTTTCAGGTCCTAATGCATAGAAGGAGCTCAATAGTATATTTTGAAAGAATGAGTGAATAATGCAAGAAGTGAGTTTGCTCCCTGATGGTTTAAACTACTCAAGGTAGAACACTTGGCACAACAATGAGCTTCTAGTGACATGGACAACAATACTGGAATAGTAGCTTAATGTATTTATTCAATAAATAATTACTGAATTCTTACTATGTATTAGGACTCTAGTAGTGAATAGAAGAGTCATAAACCCCTCATGGAAAAATAAAAGGTACAGAAATAAAATACAGAAATTATATGTATGGTATTTAAAAGAGGTATGAAAATTATAAGGCAGTAAAGAGAAATAGGGAAGTCTAGAGAATTTAATTTTTAAAAGGGAATTCTAGGAAATCTGACCACAGACCTAAAAGACCTGAGGGAGCAAGCCCTTCAGGAAGTGGGGGTGGGGATGGGATGGGGGAAGAGTATGCCTGGAAGAGGGAACAACAAATGCAAAAGCGATGATATGGAGGCCAGTCTGGTTGGAATGGAGAGGAGAGTCAATGGAGAGAGTAGTGATCCAGATCTCATAGACCCCATAGTCTGCATTAAGGGCATATCCTTTTGATGTGAGTGAGACAGATGCCATGGCAGAGTAATGAGCAAAGGAGTAACAGAGGCCTAAACTTTAACAGTTGCCCTTTGGCTGCCCTATTGAGACTAAACTAAAAGAGCAGAAAGACAGAAGCAGGTGTACCGGTCAGAAGCCATTAGCAATAATTCAGATGAGAGATAGTAGGTAACTTGGTAAAACACAAGATGTCGTACAAGTGAAGAGGAGGACTCAGGTTCAGGGTATATATATCAAAGATAGAACCAAGATTTGCTGATGGAATCAGTGTGGAATATAAAAGAAAAAACAAGTCCGAGATGGTATCCAGGTTCTTTTCCTGAGCAACTGAAAAAGTTAAGCTGCCTTGAGCTTAATTGGTCTAAAGTTACCTAATAAAATGATCAAAATGGAACCTAGAGAAACAACTTTGCTTATGTGTCTCCAGTACTTTCTTCTTTAAAAATATTATTTTACAAAGAATAGTTAAAGCATGCTAGCCATCATGTGATGGAAGAGGTCGTGGAGAAAACGTGACTGCGGGTTGACGCGCCTGCAAACTGGTCCCGCGCATTTGTCGGTTCCCTTCCCTCTTTCCCCTGATTTGGAAGGTACTTTCCGGCCACCGTCCCCACAGCGGGCGCCATTTTGAAGGACGCAACGTGGGGAGAGTGAGGTGTTGCTGGGACGACGGTCTGGGTGGTACAGGTGACTGAACTCAGTTAAGGTCTCTAGACAAACATTTAGGCGTCTGCCAGGAGGTGCAGATGTCGCCTCGTGTTGTGGCCGCTGGGGACAAGCCTTGTAAGTTCCTTCCGTATTAAACCTGCCACCTCCCTGTCCGGGGAGGTCTGCCGCGTTCTCCGGGCTCTCCTTGCCCTTCGCGTGCGAAGGCCACTTTCGGATTTCACTTGGGACGTTCCCGAGGTTGCGACCCAACCGTTATTTTCCTCTTAAATCATTATAGGTATGCTTCACTAATTGGCAATGAATTTTTTATGTGCCCATCGTGACATCATTATACCTGAAAAAGTTAGCAACTCTGTCTTAATACCATCTGATACCCAAGCCATATTCAAATTTCCCAAATTTTCTCCAGGTCATCTGTCCACAATTGTTTTGTTCAAATGAAGGTGCAGATAAGAGTCTTACCTCACATTTAACATTTTCGCCTTTAGCAAAAAACAAAGTGTAGCTCATTGCCACGTTCATGAATTTTATATAAACACACTCTTTGAGGCCGAAGCACATCTGACTGATTTTCAGTGTGAAAATAAAATATAAACACTGTTCTCAGAGTTGTTTCTAAACAGAACTTGTCTCTAACCCTATAGTAACAGAAATGTAGATATGAAAAAGTATTTAATAATGTTTTTTCGTGTGGAAATTTCTAAGCATGGAACTTTGGGTGTAAGGTTGTAACTGGGATCTGTGCGTTATCTCAGGGTGAATGCTGCAGCCGCAAGCCCCCTGGCGATTATTCAAATGGGAAGTGGGTTAATTGTACGTTTGAAGTCTCTCTTATTCAGTAATGTCCTTTCCTTCTTTTCTCTCCATGTTTTTGATTATTTATTTATTTACAATTTTTGCAGAGACTAGGTCATTTGTCCTGAAGAATGCTCTAGGTTATGAATTTGGGTGATCATTTTTTCCTGAGAGGACTTTTTAAAATGACTCTCTAGTTTGATATTATTTTTAAAATGATTATTTTTTTGTTCTTTCAACTTGATTTGATTCAACTTTGGTATTTTTGGTCAGAATACACTTGGTGGTCCTGATTATATCCTAGTACACCATTAGTTTTTTTTAATCCATTGATGAATATTGCTATTAATATTATTAATATAATAACATGAATATTATGATATATTAGTATAATATTAAACACATTCATATTTGTATTAATTATATTAATATATTTATATACTCATATAATATAATGTAACTACATATAATTTAAATATAATGATTATAATATAATAATAATATTTCTATCATACCAATCATATTTATTTATTTATTTATTTATTTATTTATAAATTCATTTTTATTGTTAGACTTATTGGGGTGACATCTGTTAGCAAGGATTACATAGGTTTCAGGCATACAATTCTACAGTGCATTGTCAACTTGATGTATAATAAGTTCACCACCTAATGTGACTTCTCTTTCCATCGCCTTATATTTAGCTTCCCCCCCCATCATTATTTAAAAATTAGAATTGCAACATGGTGCTTTTCTAATTTTATCATTCCTCTCGTAGTTTTATCAGACATTTTATAGAAAAAAACTTTTCCTTATTAAAGATTTGGTCACCTAAAGTTTTAGAGGAAAAGCAGAATAAATATTTAATATTTTTTGTATTAATATGCAGAATATTGAGTTCATTGTGGTAAACAATGAGTTTTACATTTTAAAAGGCATCATGAACTCATGTTTGATGTGTTGTAATTCTCTCTCTCTCTCTCTCCTCTGTCCCTGTGTCCCTCTCCCCTCTCACTTCTCCCCTCTCTCTCTTTCATTCTTTCATGTACCCTATCCTAAGGCAGTGAGAGGCCTTTTAGTTTGGCTCCTGTGGCCCTTTGGCACGAGTTCATTATTCTTTATAGCTCCTTGCTGTCTGTCACATGTTAACTGGCTTTCATCTTGTACATTTCCTGTACAAGACAGGGAATCAGCCATTTTTTTAGAACCACTACTTTCCGTTAATATGAAATGGTATTCGGAGATCACAGGCTGCATGCTAGGGGGGGTCCTCATTGCATAGACTGTCATTGCCACTAGGAGACATTGTAAGGGAAAAAGGATACTGATCTTGGGATCTTTGTGCATCCGACAGGCCTCACTATAGACTCATTATTTATTGGCACTTTAGTCAAGCCTGTTTCAAAGTAAACAGCATCCTTGTCCTGGTCACTAAGCCCTAGTAATAGCCCACAAACACTTTCAGTTACTTTTTAGTTTAAATACTTTCAGGAGGAGTTACTGTTTTTAGTTGAGAACCATTGAAGATTATGCCCTCTCTTGGCTTCATGTTCATACTAGCCCAAAAAACCCAGTCAACCAACCAAACAAATAAACACCTCTGTACCCCAACCCCTCCCCACCCCCCCACACAGTAAGAGTACTCTTTTAGTATTATGGTTGAATTAGTATTGGGGAAGAGATACCTGGAACAGAGAATTTGACTATCTGGAAATTAGATGAATTTGTTACAAAATTGGTTTGAGACTTAGCCTTGTGTGAATGTTTGGTGATGGTGTTCATTGGAAGACCGTTTATTATGGGATGTACTGACACATTTTATTTCATTTTCTAGATATGTAAGACAGAACTGCAACCTGGATTTTGATGACTTCAACCAGGTAACTTCTCTTTTGAAGACTAATTATATTTTTCCTAATGACACCTCATTTAACTTGCCTTGTACATATTTTTATTCACTTCATTGCTTGTGAAGGGATACTGGTAATACAGAAACACTCCAGAAAGTATAAAAAATAATAAGACAGTCTTTGGAATTTCCTATTTGCCTATTTTGTACTGACGAGCTAATTCTACAACAATTGCTTATTGGATCAATGGCAGATTTCATTTAGGTTTCAATTAGTATTCACTTGGCTGCTAGCCAGAAAAATCTAACCAAGTTGACCTAAACAGAAAAGAGAATCTACTTGGTCACTTAACTGACAGTCTAAAATTAAGACAAACTTCTGACATGGTTTAATTCAGATGCTTAAACAATGTATTAGGGTCAGATTCTCTGAGGCTGTTTTCTGTGCTTTAATCAGTGAGTTGTTGGCATTTTTAGGTTCGTTTCATTCAACATTGCAAGATAAATGCAATTGGGCCAAGACTTACCTCAACAAATCCCAGTTACAGAGCCAAAGAGATATAGATAGATTGGGGGGCGGGGGAGGAGAGAGAGAGAGAGAGAGAGAGAAAGATTGATAGATAGATAGATTGATTGATTGATTGATTTCTGGAAGCCCTAACAAACATGTCTATGCATCTCATTGGCCTTGGTTGGCTTACCTACCCATTTTTGAACTAATCACTTTGGGTAAGGGGCTGGTTCCCAGATTTATTTACACTTCTGAGAGCCTATTAATGGAGAAAATCACAAAAAGGGGCAAGGGAAAAAGGAATGGGAAAAGGGTAGTTTTGGTAGATAGTTACCATTTCCAGGAAGGGTAGATGCTAGAAGCCAATAGTAGATAGCTACTGAACTTCCTCAGTCTGCTTTGTAAAAGACATGAGAAGAAAAACTTAAAAACCAATAAAGCTTCATGTTTGAAAAAGTCAATATACTTCAGTTTCAAAATTAAGAATATTTATGGCCTATAGGGTCAAGGATTTTAATAAGAACTTGCTATCAGAATTCAAAATGGAATAAGAACTACCCTTATATACTGCAAACAATGGTTAGTGGAAATCTACAAATCTGCAGCATATGTTAATGTTCACCCTTCACCATTTCATAAACTAAGTTGTAGTCATGCATTAATGCATGGAAGGTTTCTTTAGATGGAAATTATATATATTTCTTTTTAAGGCAAGTATTTAGAGTGTCCATTGAAACATCTGTTTTAGAGTGTCCATTGAAACATCTGGTTTTTTTCCTTATTTATCACATCAGAATAAATGGATAATTAATGGACTATTTTGATGATGATAAGTACACAAACATAAAAAGAAACAATGGTTTTTTTATTTCTAGAATAAAACAGAATTAATGAAAATTGAAAAGTAAAGCCATATATGACATTGGTATTTGCTTACAAAGGAGGTGGAGCATACACTTTGACTTTGATCTTAACAGGTAAATTAGAATTATTCTTTTTTGGTTAACATAAAACAAAAAAAAAGTAGAACAGAATTTCAGTCTTCTAGACTGATTATTCTAAAACATATTCTTGCAACAATAAATAAAGACTTTTATTTTTAGAAAGAAAGTGACAATGAAAAATTGTCCATATTGCCAATAAAGTAAGTCAGGATGTAGACCATGACGTTAGCTGTGGCCCCAAGTCCAGTGACAGTGACAGATGCTGCAGTTCATCCCAGTTCTATCCCCTTCTACACTTCCCCCAAGAAGAGAAGCCCACTGAAATCTAAAGATGTATGCAAGGCACACATAGTGTGAACTGTTGTGGATGTGACACACTGCCTTGATCCCCCGTTAGGAATTAAGAATTTATTCCACCTGCTTCTGACAGCTACTGAAAGATGGCCATTACTTGTCATCCCTCTTTGACAATTTCCTTTGGAAGAAAACTTCCACCCAGGGTCCTTCCAAGGGCAAACTGCATCCATGGATATAAACAGCTAAACTCCCTTGCCCCAACTCAAGGTAAGCCTGAGGGATGGTCCCAGCACTAGACCTTCTATGAAGTTGACTGAGGTTTTATTAGGATGGCGTTGCAGCTCCTCTTTTCTCTGCCCAACCCCAATCCAATTTTCTTTCTCACCCTTAATTTTTACATCTTGCACCATTGCCCTCTAGTTAGAAGTTAACATTTTCTTAAATTTCTCAGCTTTTTAAAAAAAATATTATGGCACAAAAGTCAGAAAACAGGTTTCTTAATATTGCTCAGTAAAATCTGAGAGAGTATGAATCTGTTTTCTCTTGGGAGAGGGGTTTTGAGGCAGTGTTTATCAGTGCCATAAGACAGGCTCAGAATGGGCATAAATCTAGCTTCAGGTTAGTGATTCCAGATTCTGTCGTGATGGTTGATGCTCACTCCCAGGGTGGATAATGTAGTTTCTGACATTGTTAGGGTCATCTTGTATTGTAAACTTATACTTTGGGGGATTATAAAAACCAATCTCCTATAAAGCCAAGCAAAATGCTTTGTATTAAATAGGCTCCTTGATAACATTGGCTAAATGTACCTATGCATGATTATAAGTGAATAATAAAATTGATAAATTACTTGTATTAAAATCAGTGGCAAAATGTACTTTCTTCCTTGAGGAATGATTATGTTAATTGAATAAGAAAATAATTAATTTTGTTTAATTTAGTTTAGTAATTTGTTTCTCAACAATTTATCATCTAAGTCTTAGCAACTCCACTTATTAGTTTTATAATCTCAGGCAAATTTCATAACCTCCCTGAGTTTCACTATCCTCATCTAGAGAATCAGAAGTATAATAATGGAACGTGCCTTATTTTTGTGATGAAACATGTAAAGCAGGGCTGGGTGGGCAAGACGTTGATCGTGGTCCACCTATGGACCACCAAGCAATTTTTTGGTGATGGTCTGAATTTAAAAAAAAGTGTCAAGAGTGGACATCACATTATGCTAGAGCCTAGTGGCTAGGCAGCTAACTATAAGAAAAACACATTTCACACACATGCATACAGCTATAGAAGCGAGAATTGGCTCTTCACAATGGAGGTAGCTGTAATGTACTTGAGCAAGCAAAATTAAATAGCTAGTGGACCACAGCACTTGGAGAAAATTAGAAGGAGCCCCTGCACTGAAAATGTCTGCCCAGGCCTGATGTAAAGCAATCAGCACAGTGCCCCAGAGTGAACATTTTACAAGTGGTTCCTATTGCTACAGTTAGTGTTAAAACAGAAGCAAAGGGTGTTTGCAGGCCAGTTACCCTTCTGATGCCATCTCTCCTCTTCATGAACCCAGCCACATGACTCTTGCTCTCTTTCTGCCCTTGAGTTAGTGGCTAAACATTCTATCAAGTGTGAAGTTCCTCTCAGATGATGCCTCCTGCCCTTTTCATGAGGATTGCTTTTCTCTGAGAGTGACATATTAAGCAAGATCTTCTCTGAGGGCAGTGAGTTCTCCTGAAAGGTCTCAGTCTGCTTTGTTTTTATGTTCAATAATGTCATAATGCCATTTTTAAAACTGCATTTTCCTTTTTATAAAAGCCTTTTGTTAGAAAAGTGCCGGGGTAAGAGGCACTCAGCTCAATGTGCTCAGAGCCTTTGCTTTGTCCCAAGGGGATTAAGTTGGATTGGGTCATATCTATGAATGGAGATTCAGATGGTTTTTCTAAAGGTGTGGCACAAGTAGAACAAAAAATTGTTGAAATTAGAATGACCTGAGTTCAAATCTCGATTGACTTGTAATATTCTATATGTGGCCCTTCTTTTCATCTGTATCTTCACAACTTGTGTATGTGCATACTTTTACTATGTCCATTTAAAACATGAAGAAATAAGGGTTCAATAAACAGTCATCATTATTATTACTAGATTATTATAGCTATAGTTCAAAAGGTACATCATTTATCTGAGATTAGCTGTAATGATTAAATGTGACTGTAGGGATTATTGGGCATGCTTTACATGCCTGACACTATTCTCAACCCTGTCATCACTTGTATTATTTAATTCTCAATACAACTTCCTATTGTTAACTTTATTATATATTAATAGATAAGGAAAATGAAGCCCAAAGAAGTTAAGGAATTTGTCTGAGGTCCGCACATAGTGCCTCTGAGTGATGAAGCCAGGGTGCAAAGTCAGGTGCCCTGGCTCCACAGCTCGCATTTGTAGTTGATAGACTGCCTTCTTCCACGGCTACTTCTAATCTTCAGCAGCTAAGTAGGGTAGCTTACACCTCACTCCACATTTTAAGAAGCAAATTTAGGAATAAAGAAAGGGAAGGAAAGTAAAATAATAAAAAAGGAAAGGAATAAAAAATATTTAAAAAATTAAAGCTTGCCATGGGATCACTTTTTTATAGCTATATAGCAGCTTCTCTTTTGCTGGCAGTATAAAATGGGGAAGAGGTTTCACATGGAAGAGAAAATAAGCTTATTTTAGAATATAGGCATCATGAGGGCAGGAATTTGTGTCCACGTTGTTCCCTGTTTATGCTTAGTACTAGAAAGTGCATGGCACATTGTCTCTTAAGTGAGTAAACGAATAAAGTTGGGTAGCAGCTCTCTACAAGGTGAGGAATATTTCTGGAATATTTCTGACAGAAATGTTGCAACTACAAGTATATTAAAGCCTAACTACAAAAGTCTTAGACTGATGTGTCTAGAGGTACAGAGGAAATGACTTGAGCCAATCCTCTGCTACACTCGCAAGCTAGAGATCCAATAGCCTCTTTAAATTTGGCAAAAATTGCTTTGTGTTTGAGCCACACTCTCCAGAGTTTGGACTGTAATCTGAAGTCTTTCCTAACATTTTACCTTTGTGTCTTGAGTTTTTTTTTTACTTTTTCTATTTTCTATTTATTTCTGATGGTTTTTGTACTTCAAAGAATGTCACTTTTCAATGTCTTCTCAGAAGTTTTTTGTCACCAGATTTTATGCCTTACTTGCCTCTTGAAATACATTTTTGATGTCTTTCTCTATCACCTAGAGTCTGTTTTCAGTTTTGTTCATTTGTTTGTTTGTTTGTTTTGCCCAGGAGGAGTAATAGCTAGTATACTATTGGGTCACTGGACTTTGGAAACTTTCTGTTGATCTGACACCTGAATGACATGACTTAGCTAAACACTCAATTTGTCAAGCTGTAGACATTGCTTCGCTATCCTCAGGGTGATTAATAAAACAGAAAAGCAGTCTAATGTGAATATAATTTTTATTTATATGTAATCATTTTTTTCTTCCTGAATTCTTGATGGATTAAAATCCTTTTTTCTTGGAATTCAAAATCTGCACTAAAGTACATTTCTGAATTATTCTCCTTACATTCATTTTTCATCCATCATTCTGGACTCATTTAAACTGAACTTTTAAATCTTCAGTTCAGAAAAATCGTCCTTGTTATTTATCTAGTTATGGTTTTGCCTATCTTCTGTTTGCTCTCTCTTTTTTGGGAAATTTCCTAGATCTTGTTAAAGAAATAAACTGATCTTCTAAATCAGGGGTTGGCAAACTATGGCCCATGACCTGTTTTTGTATGGTTCACAAGCTAAAAATGGGTTTACATTTTTAAGGGGTTGCTAAGAAGTGATGTTGATGATGATGATGATGATAAGCAACAGAGAGCATATATGGAAGTATTTACTATCTTACTCTTTATAGATAGTGTTTGATGATTCCTGTTTCTAAATCAAATACTCATTTTGCTGCAGTATCAAATCTGTTCTTACTGCCTCAATTCAGTTTTTAATTTAGTTGTCTTTTTATTTATCTGAAAAAATTTCCTGGCTTTTTTTGTTTATTATTTTTATGGATTCAATAATTTTATTTTTCTAGACACAGTCCTTCTTTCTGTGGTAATAAAATAAGGAGCAGGTTTCAAGCTGAAAAGAAAATAACTTATGTTAGAATAGAAGCATATGAGGGTGAGGATTTATGTCTGTTTTTTCCTTGTATTATTCCTAGTGCCAGAAAGTGGGAGTTGGGATGTTGGCTACAAGAAAGGTACCTTTTGGCAGGAAAATATACTTCGTTGCAAAATTTGTATATCTGTGTTCATATTTATGCTTGTGGTTTCTAAAGTTGTACAAATAATTTTCTTTCTGCCATCTGACTTCTGGCCTACCCTCACCCACTAGCTCCAGATGGAAAGATGGGATGCCTGTCATCCATCAAAAATTCTTCTGTTCAAGGGAAGAATGGAAAGAGCTACCAGAGAGGCTATTTTCCCTTGCTCCCCTACCATTTAAGGTTTGGGAAGATGTCACTTCAAACATTCTCTAACTGACCTGGCTGTATATTTATGCATCAACAGTAGTAGTACTGTGTGTGCTGACCACATTAGTTAGAGGAACATCAATGAGTGCCACAGCCTGTTACACACACCTGGGTGCTGAGATAGTTTCTGAAATTCTTCAATTTGTTAGTCTTCTCAGGGACTGTTCTGTCCTGGCTCACACCAGTGTTAGATTAATAGTTCCCAGGGCTCTGTTGGTTGGAGAGTCCTGTTCACTTATTACCCAAGTAGGTCCCTTCTTCGCGTTGTTCATTTCTGCTGGTTTGTCAGTTGGTTATTGCTTTTCATAACCTGATCTTACCTTTACTGTATCTTAAAAAATTCTTTAAAATTTTTGTCTTAATGATAAACATCTTCTTTGTTTTCTAGCATTGATGAAGTTTTTATATATAATTTTCATTTTCATTTTGGACCTCTCAAAAGAAATTTTGGGAGAGAGGAGAATTAGTTAATTGTACTTAAATAGCTATCTTTAAACATATGTACTTCAGTGCATTTGTACAGAATTAATTCTTTTAACCCTCAGACAACATTGTGAAATAGAAAACGCTTTTTAATCTTCACATTCTTTAGAAGGAAAACAAGCTTCAGAGAGAGAGTAGCTGTCTCAGGGTCACATGACTGGTAAATGGTCTCAGGTTCCATGTCTCACACTCTGTCTTCCACTCAGAGGTTTATACAGGGGTGAAACAGGTCCACTCACCTGGTTGATTAGAAGTTATGCTAAGAATGTCCTTTACCTAAAACATTAATCACATTACCTTCCCTTCCATCATTATTGTAAAACTATTGGAAAAGAGATTCCAGTCCGTAGAATTCCACAAGAACCAATTCTCTTTACTGTAACCAATTTAAGAAAATTGATCCAGACTACACTAAGGTGTAAACCTTCTGATCAGTTGGTATCTCACTTACATCCATTTGATGCCCTTACAGCTCAATGCATCTTGCTTCCTCAACTTGGAGTTTAAGAGGCAAGTGATTTGTATCCATCTCAGCTCAGCAGTGACAACAGGACTAAATCCATCATTTGGTATTACTTGGTCTTCCCACACAGCCTGCCTAATGCCTTCCAAAGTCACTGAAATTGATGGTGACAATTCTCTACATTCTTCATTTGTGGTTTACACTGTGACTCTCTTCAACTTCAGTCTCCCTAGGGACTAAATCCAGTCTGTTTCATGTTAGATTTTGCAGTTACAACCTATTTCATCTTTTGAAGTTTCACCTTGAATGAGTCTTTTCTTACATCTCTAAATCAGCCAAACCACTTATAGGTAGTAAGTCTTCCTTTTTTGGTTCTATTGCCTTGTATTGTTTTCTTGAACTGACCAGGTGGAATATATGATAACTTTTTGGTGTCCAATTCCTTCAGTATTTCTGTTTTGATCTGATCATCTCCCTGTTTTATTCAGTTTTATGTTATAATGACTTCTACTTCCAATAAGTTGCTACATGTGTACTTAATTCTGGGCCAAATCTACTCTGTTGGACTGGTTATGTTCAAAGCATGTCTGATGGCAAGGCATCAAATAGCACCTTCATGATTAACAGGAATTGGTTGGGCACAAAGAGAAGAAGCAGATATATATTTGAGTACTAGGCACTAAGGACAATTTTAGCTGTGCAATGTCAATGCAGACAGCTATTGTCCAAGGCACTAAAGTGAGATGAAGCTGTTTATTTTTGACAAAAGCTTTATAGAAATCACAAGCAAAGAGAAAACGCCAAAAAGACACAGGCTACTGAGACTAATTAAGGCTATCAACCAAGAACATGTCCTTAGTGTGAGAAGTCCTGAGTTTACTTATCCATCCTTGGAGCTTTCCCTTCTTTGGATTCTTCACTTTGGATCACTGTATGTTAAATCGTCTTTAACCAGCATCTGTGGAGGGGGGAGCAATTCTAAATTTGAAATTATCTAGACTTCAAAATTGAAACACTGTGTGGTTAATGGAAGTGGGGTGGCCACACATAGAGCAGGTGGAAAGTTCTTAATAAGAACTCACTGGGGACAAATTTCAATTCATGTACCAAAAGATTGACAGCTGTCTATGCCAGGGCCCTGGGTATAATCCTTTAACATTTTCAGACATCTCATAGAATAAAGATAAAACTTCTTGTTACAGTGTGCAAGAGCCTCTTTGTGTCTCATTTGTCATCACCTTGGAGAACTAGTTCCCTGTAAGCTGTTTCATATGTCCATTCCTCTCCCTATGCTGTCTGTTTGTCTGGAAATGTACCTATCCTCTCCAAGTTAAACTCCTTACATCTTTCAAATCACAGAGGTATGATCTTCCCAGAAAGCTTATCTAGATATTCTATGTCTAATTCTTAAATGAATAGCATGAACTTTATTGTTCATGAGTTGTTCATTTGCATATTTTGTTTTTGTTTCTTCTTTGTCTTCCTGAGTACATAGAAAGCCAGTCAGATATGCTTTAACCTCAGAGAGCATGTTTATGTAAAGTTAAATGAATGCTGCAACTGAGCTGCACTTTTGTTCTAAATGGGTTAAAAGGAAATCTACATTTGAACACATATAGTGAAAGTGCAACAACCAACGTGTATATAAATATCAGTTACAGAAAACATGGAATAGTATAAACCAGTTGTAGTGACTTTGCTGTATGTCAACTTGGCTAAGTTAATCTGCATTTTCCAGAATTCCTATCCTGTATGTTTCTGGTTAGAGTGATCCACAGGAGAAATTCTTATGGGATAATTGGAAGATGGAAGTGAAGCAGCAGGCCTACCACATTGACTTGAGTCAGTGGCCAAGCCCAATACTGGTGCCTCTCTCCTTGGAACAAGTGGCCAGGCCTGAAAGTGCTGCTCCATCTTTACTTGGAGCATCCTTCGGGTTCCCTGACTCCTGAGCCAGGGGAGTGCCTGTTTAGCAATATGATGAAGGTCTTCAGCTTCTGCTGGACACCAATATCGTCAGGATTAAAGACAACAAGAACTGACATTGACACAGGTTTCAGTCTGTATTGTGGACTCCAGCTTGTATTCGTGCGTTCTGGTTTGTTCTTCCTACTCTCTTCCACTTTACTTCCATCTGTCTTCCCTAACTGCTTACCCTGTGGATTTCATCCTCTTACATCAAGATGTAAAAACAACAGCCTTACAAAGACTGCTAACCAGCTCCCATAATTGCATAAGTTCAAATCCATGTGATAAATCTCTTTACATCTATCTTTAGCTATCTGTATCATCACCTTTCCTCATGGTACTGTTTCTCTAATTGAACTCTTACGCAATATAAATGCAAATAAATGCAAGAAAAGAGAGGAAAAAATGAACATATCATAATCATTACATATACAAGTCAAATGGTAAGGTGGTCATTATGAACTAAATATACTAGTTATTAGACAAAATATAAACAGTCTAAATGTGCTGTATAAAATACAAATATTGTTGACCTGGATTTAAAAGTATAAAATCAAATTGTATGTTGTTCACAAGAGACACATGTAAAATATATTTAAAAGAGAAGAAATAGAATAGTAAAATAAACTCAGAACATGTAAGGAAGGAAACAGCAAATAAAATAATTAGTCACATGTAATACTTGTACAGTTGTATAATAGAGATTTGAAAAAGGACATCATTAGAAATCTTAAAGAAATTTTAAAGAAAACAAAATTGTGGAAAACAATGCCAATAGATACTAATAATTAGATGAAATGGACACATTACAAGAAAAATGCTGCTTAACTCTGACACAATGAAAATAAATATTATGAATAATATATTTAAAAATAAATCTTGATTTACACTTCCCTCCCTCCCTCTCTCTCTCTCTCTCTCTCTCTCTCTCTCTCACACACACACACACACACACACACACACGCTTCACCAGGTAGTGCTACCAAATATTTTTAAAATAAATAATTTCAATTCTTATACATATTCTTTCAGAGTAAAACAGAAATTTCTGAACTTACTTTTTGAAAGCAATATGAGCTTTCAAACCTAGAAAATTTTACAGAAAAGAAAAATTATAGATGAATTTCTGTCACAAACATAGATATTAAAGTCTTAAATAAAATATTAGTAAACAAAATCTGTCTATGGATAAAAAGAATAATATTTGGCAACTAAGTTGGAATCATTTCAACATACAAGTTTGATTTTACATTAACATATGAAATAATGGAATTCACTACATTAGCCTAACAAAGAAAAGTGATGATTACATGATTCAAAGCAGAACAAGTATTTGCTATATTTCAGTATCTAGTTATGCTAGAAATTCATAAACTAGGAAAATGATAGAGCTTAAAATAAAGTATATCTTAACAGAAAACCTAGAGCAGTTGTCATGTTTATCATTGAAACTTGGGAAGCATTTCCTTGGTGGTCTGAAAATGAAAAACTGTGTTCTATCATTCCTGCCAATATGAATCAAAAGAAATGAAATGTATGAGTATAATTATTGTGAAAAAAGAATTAAAAATATAAAGTAAAAACAAAGAACTACCACTCTGCAACCAACAGATTGGCAACATTTTGAAGTTGAAATCATTAAATATTGGTAAAGATTTAAAATAACAAGCACTCTCATAAATTGATGGTGGAAACATGAAATAGTAATGGCTACTTTGGAAAGCAGTTGGATGATACTATCTGGAAGTAGACAGATGCTAGAAACATACAGATTATATGATCTAGCAATTCCACTTCTATGTGTACACAAGTACACTAGGAAACATGAACAAGAATATTCATAGCAGGCTGTTAATTATGGTCCAAACTGGCAATATTTAAATTTCCATCAACATTAGAATAGGTAAACAAATTATTGTACAGCAGATTTTCAGTTAACTGGCACCCATGGGTTATTGATAGATGTCAGATTCATGTACCTGGCACTCTCAGGTAAGCAGTAAAACTCTCAAGCTGGTTGCTTGAGAGTGCTGGTTGCTTGAGTTCTGGTTAACTGAGAGTCTACTGTATATTCATCCCCTTAAATTAGACCTCAGTATATACAGATACATACAAAACATGGATAAACTTTCAGAATGCTGAGTGAAAGAAGTCAGCTGTAAAAGAATATCTATGGTTTGATTCCACTTATATAAATTTCAAAAACAGGTAACAAACCACCTTGTTTTGAGATGAATGATTAGATAGTAAAATGATAAAAGAACAGAAAAGTGAATTTCAGAATACTGAATAGCATGGTTATCGTTGAGGATGGGAAGCATCCTATGATCCTGAAGGAGCACTCAAAGCTTTCAGAGGCTGGCCATGCACCAGTTCTTGATATTGATGGGGGTTATAAGGATGTTTATTTTTACAATTTGTTAAGTTGCATGTATATCTTTTTGAATTTTCTGTATATTTGTCACATAATTTAAAAATAAGGCAGTGTAGAAAGACTAAGTAATATGAATACCTCTTGAAAAGGAAGAAATACAAATCTGGGTATTAGGGGATGATGTATGATTGTATATGTAGAAGAGTTCTAGAAATCTACAGATTCCCCAGCCCCTGGAGTGGCTAGGTGTGAAGGTGAAGAGGTGGGCAGGCGCCCAAGAACAGTGGACTGTCATTGAAGAGATTTAAAATATGAGTGACTGGATCAGACTTGAATTTCACTTGTAAGCCCTAATTTTAACTTGGCTTGAGGTGCTAAGGCTTTGCCTTCTAACTAGATATTACATGCTACTAGATTCTTTCTGGTTACAGTCCTGAGTGTAATGCCTGTTCCATGGTACAGCTCCAATAACTGAATTGGGTTTACTAAGAAATTGGCCCTCTGTACATATTGTATTAATTTCAACAAAATTTTTTTCTTTGACATTGTAATAGAGGCAAAGTAATAGAGATTTCTGAAAATTACTTGGAATACATTTGTAAGTTTTCTTGTTCTACACACAAATATAATTAGCATAGAGATTATAGCTACATGTCTAGTGCAAAGCAATGACTACAGAGTAATACTTTAGGTGGAATTCAGGCTAAATGTTATTTTATTGTAAAAAATAACCAACCAATCAACCAACCAGAAAAAGAAAACAAACAAAAAAAACACACCTTAGATGAAACTTTGCTTGAATTATCTAGAAAATTGCTTGTATTCTTCATTTAATACTGCATATATAGATGCAGATTTGGCTGATTATAAAATGATTTTGAGTCAATTCTCCAAGTACTCTCTTCTAGGAAATGATTTCAAATCAGTTATTTTCAAGCTAACATTTTAGCATCAGTCTTATGATTTTCTAAGTAAAATATGCACAAAAATGCATAATAATTTAAGCCCTTTTAGTAATGTTTATCATGTACAAATATATTAACTGTTACTAATTCTAGTTAATGAAATATTAAACCTGTGACCTGAAATGAAAATAACATAAGAAGTACTAAACTTAAATTAGCATTGCTATGTTGTTTTACTATTCATTGAATATTCCATGTAACAAACACATTTAGCATTAGAAATTTTAGCCATACTTAATAAGAATAGTTTTTGTGTTTGAAACCTCATTATAAAGTTGCAGCATTACAATCTGTTTTCTTTTTCCTTCTAATTTACTTTCCAGAGAGAAGGTAAGATAATTGTTAACAGTGAAAGGAGACTAAAGGCTTGATAAATCAAATAATTATTTTATAGAATTATGAGCAGTTGAAAGTAACCCATAAGAAGTACATATTTTTGCCTAGTATTACTTAAAATTCTCCATTAAAGAGCATGCATGCACACGCACGTGACTGTGTGTATGTGTGTGTGTAGTGAGAGAAAGAAAAAGAGAGTTGCATGAGTCTAGGTGTTCTACCTGAAGGCTTCATATCACTGCATCTCCAAGTTGGGCATTTGAAATGGCAGGTTTCTGAAGAGAACTGTAATGGAGAGCAGAATCTTGTGATGCTGAAGAGGCATTAGCTTATTGCCTGAACATAACACCATGCCATGTATGACTTCTCTGAGCTAAGTTGCTCCATTTTGGATTGTGGCTCAAGAGAGGGAAAGTGAAATGTCACCACTGGTGTTTACACATCTGTCCAGAAGTAGCACAGCAGCTATAGTCACAACATTTTTATGCCATTTCCAGGTATTTCCAGGTGAGCGTTATTTGATAAACTCAATGTTGGTGCTCTGTAGGTTGGCATTCAAGTTTCCGTACAATTTGGCTTGACCTTTATTTCCAGTTTTAATGTCCTCTCTTATTTGAAGCCTTCATTCCCGAACATGTTTACCTGAGATTTTTTTTCCTAAACGGTCTTCATTTGATAAGGTGTTTACACTTACAGAAATGTGAGTATTCTACCTGTTCACTTATAGGAGGTGATCTCGCCCTCCTTCAAAGTTCAAGTTAAATCGTAATTTTTCTGTGAAATAATCTTTGATAATTTACTTCTGGAAAAAGTGAATCTTAAGGTCCTCTGGCATTTTTTTTCCCTTTAAACAGTCCTCACAGCCTAGTGAAATCAAACAGTTCTCCCAAATGGAATGTAAAGTCCTTAAAAAAGACATGTTTCCTTTGGCATTCCACACAAAACCTTGCTCATAGCAAATGCCCTTCCATCCTGACCTGACTTCTTTAATAGTCCAATCCTGATTTGGTGAAGTCCTCCAGATTATATGCAAAAAGTTGTGATGGAAATGTAATGCATCAGTTTGCTTACTAGGTAAGGTTGCAGTAACAGTCTCCAAATTCTGTTGACTCATAGCAGTCATATCTTTCTTTTTCATGCTATTTGTAGACTGCAGTGGCTGCAGTGTTGCATATTGGTATGGCCTTTGTGTCTTCCAAAATCCAAGCTAAGGGAGCAGCCCCTAATGTTGAACTACCCATCTCATGGCAGATATAAAAGAACAGAGTGCCAGCAGAAGCACACAGGGTTTATAGAGGCTGTGCTTAGAATCTGCAACTGTCACTTCTGCTCATATTTCATAGGCCCTTGATAATGAGGTGAGGAATTGGATGCTACCCACAGAGAGATACTGAAAGCTCACAGCAGTCCGTGGGGAAGTGGGGCAGTTGTGTAGTCTATCTCACTTAGGATTTACAGTGCTATTTTTGTTCTCTGCTTGTTCAAGGACTTCCCTAATGTTGATCCTCATTTCTTTTCTAGTTCAATATTCATATTGGCTATTTTTATTAGCTATTGACATTTGAATCCATTTTTAAAATTCACATTTTGCATCTTCATCTGGCTGTATTTCTGTTATGTGACCACAGGTGAAGTTCCCTGTGTCTGCAGTAACTCTCACCTCTACACTAAACACTTTTCCAGAAACTATTGTGTAAATTGAAGACAATGTTCAATAAATATGTATCAAATTATTGTTTAACCAGTGGCATTAATTTTTATTCTGTATTCATTGCTGTGGGACTCCAATATCCATTTATATTATTGGTTACTTAAGCTTAGAGCACCTACTTTTATCAAGGGTTACCTCTGAAAGTATTGAGGGTGCCTGTTGTGACATTCTAGTTGAAGCAAAGTAATAGAAAGAGTTTATCTCCACCACTATTCTGGAAGGTTCTTTACTACTAATAGAATAGAGCCTGAGAGAAAAACTTAGTTAGAACATGTATTTTGTACTTGAGAGCTTTTTGTAAAAAATTTTTCTGGGCCAAGAAGTAAATTGTGGCCAGAATGACTCACAAATTCACAGTAGTGAAGGGAAATTCCAAGAGTTAACCTAAATCCTTACTAGAATTTAAATTAGGCAGTTGTTTTTATTGCCTGGATTTTCAGTAAATCTGTGGGATTTTAAAATTTTTATAACTTTGATGATAAGAATGTGATAATCAGTACTCCTAGTAGTAAAGCAAACTGATTTTGGGTCCAAAGCTATTAGTAGTTTCAGCTCTCTGAGTTACAGGTTCACATTTACCTTCCTGTAGTTGGTTTTCCTTAGTAAGGGTTTCTGAACAATAAAACATTAAGTAATATTGCATAAAATGATATGTTGGCATGCAGTTTTGCACAGTATCAACTTGTGTTCTTTCAAATACCATTTACTGATGTTCTGCAAATTAACGTATTGCAGTTTAAAAACAAATGATATTCTTATCAAGAGCTAAACATTAGAGGAAGTTGTGTTTCTCTGGAACTTATAGTACATTGAGAACATCAACTATTAAAACATCATAAAACAAATATAAGAAATTTTGGTAAGTTTTCTAAAGAAACAGCCCTATGAAGGTATATAACCAAGGAAGTGCATGTAGAGTTGGTGGTCAGAGAAGTTTCTCTGAGGGATAGAGTTCCAGCTGAGGTCTAGAGGATGAATTGGAGATAAGTAAGCAATTATGTAGGGTGGGACTGATGAAGGCATACCACTCCAAGCATTGGAAACAGTATGTGAAAAGCCCCTGTGGCCTTTTGCTTGTATGGTGAGCACTAGGAATTAAAAGGTCAGGGTTAATAAAGAACAGAATATTAGAGGGAGAGAGAATGACATGAAGCTATAATAGAAATCACAACCAGGTACTAGATAGACCCTGCATTGAAGATCCTGCTCATTTTAGGTTCAGTGGGGAACCACTGAAGGATTTTAAGCAGGAGTATTATCAGGTCATATAGAAGTTACTAGATTAAAAAATCTCTTGAGACATGGTTGCATGGGCTAAGTAAATAGAAAGACATCAATAAGGAAGCTAATGTGATAGTTTAGGTGGGATTAGAACATGTAGAATGGGTATAGAGAGGAGTAAACAAATGGATTCATTTGTATTTTGGGAAAATCAAAGATAACTTCATCAAACTAAAGTTTTCATACAACAAAAGAAATTTCAATAAAATAAAAACACAACCTACAAAATGGGACAATATATTGGAAAACCATACATCTTATAAGGGATTAATTTCCAAAATGTTTAAGGAACTCAACTCAATAGCACAAAAATCAAACAATCCAATTTAAAAATGGGCAGAGGAACTGAATAAACATTTTTCCAAAGAAAAAATGCAAATGTATAATAGGTACATAAATAACTGTTTAACATTACTAATCATCAGGAAAATACACATCAAACCACCATGAAGTACTACTTCATACCTTATAAAAAAGATAAGAGATAACAAGTGTTGGAGAGAATGTGAAGAAAAGGGAACTGTTGTGTACCATTGATGGGGATATAAATTGGTATAGCCACTATGGAAAATAGAATGGAGAGTCCTCAAGAAATTAAAAATAGAACTCAGTCCAAGAAATCCATTTCTTGGCATCTATCT
This sequence comes from Lyroderma lyra, assembly GCA_004026885.1. Classification (NCBI taxonomy): domain Eukaryota; kingdom Metazoa; phylum Chordata; class Mammalia; order Chiroptera; family Megadermatidae; genus Lyroderma; species Lyroderma lyra. The sequence continues at coordinate 30,107 of PVJL010001750.1, read as the reverse complement.
GAAGGAAATGAAATCACTATCATGAAAAGACATCTGTGCCCCCGTGTTCATTGCAGCACGTGATGATTTTTGTGTATCAGTTCTTCATCGTGATCTTGATGAAGCTGATCACTTGCAGTTACAGGCCTTTCACTTCATGGTTTGTCACTCACACCTGCTTGTCCCACTTTTCCACCTTTGTACCACCTTACCCACAATCTCACTGCACTCACAATGGCTTGCATCAGTCTGCATTGTGCACTGGGTGAAAAATCTAAGCATCTGTGTGGGCAAGGTCAGGAATGATGGAGGGGAGATACCACGTGACTACGTAGAATCTGTTACATCCAGATATGTCCAGTGTTAACAAAAGACGTTACAATGAAGGCAAAATATGTCAGCCTGTACTCATACAACACCAACACTATGAAAGGTCAAAGGCCTGGATGTGCACATGCTGCTTAGTTCTCCCTCTTCAGCAGCAATAGTATTTAAGGATGAAGCTTGATAGAAAAAAAATGCTTAATATAAATGCCACTGTGATACTGCTTGCATGAATATCATCGCTCTCTTTTCTTTTTTCTTCTGTGCATTTTCCCTTCTATAGCCTTTATTAAAGAATTTTCACATTCTAAGAAGTGAGGCTTTCTTGTGGATTTTCTTTCTTTTCTGGCCACAACACCCCCTGCAGCTGGGGTGATCCAAGGGAAGGGCCCAACTTGAAGTGAGGCTTTCTTAATGGACATTTTAAATCTAATTTAGATCCTTAACTATGCTTTTTTTCTTTTTTGTATAATTTTGGGTGAGATTTTTAACTTCAAATTAATATATTTTTTAGACTAATTAATGTTAGACTATGTCTCAAATGCATACACACCCCACTTTCAATCATGTTCTATGATAGATACATAAAGAAAACATGTAATTTATGTTATTGAATAATATTTTGATTTTAATAATGCTAATAGTGATAATTAAGGTGAAGTTTTATATTTTCTTTGGTAGAACACACACACACATCTCTACAAGATTGCTTCATTTACTTGTAATAGAAACAATATGATACAATTTGTAAATATTTAACTAGCAAGTGTCATTTTATGGATAATTTACTGCCAGCTATTTTTTTCCTGATATTTATATATTTCAAACAACATCTGCAAGGAAAAGAAAGAAGACACTTCACTGTCATTTTAATCAACTGTAGAGGATAATGAGTGGGATCTTATTTGCTAAATAGTATAAGAGGATTCTCTGATGGAGAATTATGAAATGCAAAACAAGTGGTCTTATATGTGTACTTAGAGATTTACAGGAAGAAAACATGTAGGTGATGGCTAAACTGAATAACTTGCACTGATTAATTGTAAGTTAAAACCTGTTTAAATGTTCTTGGGAGAAACACAGCCCATTAAGTCTGCCAAGTTGCAAACACTCAGCAGTACCCTTCTTAGCATTAGGCTCCACAGAATAAAATGTAAATGGTGCCCTATGGATTGGTGCAGTGCTATAGTCCTGCTGCATTCTGTGCATGACAAATTGAATTCAGAGTATTGTTAATGACACAAATTTAATGCTTATAGATTTCCAGAATTTCCCCTAAAGACAGGCAAGGGGAAATCTCTGGAGTCCTTCCTTCCAGACATCAGTAAGTTCTATCTTATTTTCCCAACTGAAAACTGCAGTGTTGAATTAATGACTAAATCACTGTATGCACTTAACGTTTGGTTCTGTTTGTTAAGGGATCTGATGAGACCCACTGTGTCCTATAAGAAATTTCCATAAGGTGTGCAAAAAGGAAGACAGTATTTTCAGTATACCTGAAAAAAAACTGGGAAGTTTTTCTTTTTTCTTCATTATCATTTGATAGATTTATCTGCAGTAAACAAATTCTTTGGGACTATGTGGTGGTGGGTATCTGCTAGAGCAGGTTGATGATCTCAGAATTCAATTATATGTCTGACATTTGGTTGACTTGACAACAAATACAGCAAGCAGTTTATATGAGTGAAATTATGTATGCCCCTTCTAAACAATGAAAGGGCTGAGTTAGTTTTCTGTTAAGTAAAATTTTTATTTTGAGTGTGGCAGTTTTAAATAACAAAGGACATTGTTTATATCTTGGTTATCTTCTCTTACTTTGGACCTAGAAAAAAATGATTTTACTAGACTTTTTCAGCTCCTAATTTTAATAAATGTTAAAGACCTTATTTAATTCATCATGATATAGATTTAAACTGTAGCTATTTAAAAAAAATAGAGGCATGGTGAAAGATTTAATAATGTGATAGTATCAAAGCTAAGTGTTGAAAGGGACTTTAGTCATTATTTAGATTTTGCTGTCCGCAATAGTAGCCACAAGTACCTGTGACTGTCAGGCACTTGACCTGTGGCTAATTCAAATGGAAACATGCTATAAGGATAAAATATACATTATGTATCAAGATTTGGCATAAAAATAAATTCAAACTATCTCAATTTTTATATAAATTATTTGTTGTCATGGTAATGCTTTGGGTACGTTGGGTTAAATAAATTATATTATTAAAATTAATTTTACCCATTCCTTTTCCCCTTTTCAGTGCAAACTCTGGAAAATTTAAAGTTACATATGTGGCTCACATTATCTTTCCATTAGTGATTACTGTGCTAAATTGACCTTCTCATTTCAAGGGGAAGAAACCAACTAGTAACCGACTAGATTCCCTAAATTCGGTCCATTGACATTCCCACTGTACTGTATTTGTGTCAGGTTCAGTGCGTTTGATAATAACATAGGTTGTTATTTTTATAGCAACTTGGTGAGAAATATGAATTAGACATTATAATCTCTAATTTGCATAGTAGGCACAGAAAGTTAAATGAATTGGTAAAGGTTGTGTGCCTAATAAACACAAGACATGGGTTTAGACCTAACCTTTTATGACTGCTGGGACATGTAGTTTATAACTACCAGTCATTGCAAGTGCAAGAATCCCTGTAGGTGGAACTGCTACTGTTTTTTTTTTTTTATTTTTAAATTTTTTTCTTATTGTTACCTATCATAGGTAAGGAATTAGTAAAAGAGCATCCAGCAGTATTTTAAAGTCCCAATTTTTTATAATCACTATCAGTCAGTTTTGGTACAGTATAAAAACTAGAGGAGGTAAAATAATACAATATATTCAGATTTCAAAGAATTTCTTGATACAACTCTCGAAATATGTTTGAGTGTAATAACATGGGAAATACGAATTATTTAATTAAAAATCTGAATGTCTAGCCTCTCTTTAAAAGTCAGAGTATCTATGAATATTCACAGATAGTAAGCTAGCATAATTATATGAGTAATTGCCTAGAACAGAGTGACAGCTGCCCTCCATGTGCATTCTAGTTTGTCATCCTTCTAATTACTCCCTATTCTGCTTCATTTTTGGCCTAATCCTATAGATGTTTTGGGTACAAACAACTCATAAGGTGTCATAACCTTGCCAAGTTGTTTGTACAGTACTGACAACATAAGTGCACAGTGCTAAGTTCATGAACTTCATTGTCAGATTTTGGGTATGATGACAGCTCTGATGGCCATTTCAGAAAGAGTTCCAAAATTGCTTTGAAGGGTGGACTCGGCACTGGTGTTGGTGCATAGCTTCCCAAGGGGAGTACTTTGAAGGGTGGACTAGGCACTGGCATTGGTGCACAGCTTCCCAAGGGGAGTACTTTGAAGGTGACTATAGTGATATTCGATAATGAGGTATGCAGCACTTTTTCTAGGATGGGTTTGTGAAATTGATTGATGCATATTGTCTTTATGTGTTTGCTGAATGCATGGTACTTACAACATTTTTATGTTTATTATCACTACTTATACTCTTCCTCTGACAATGTGCTTTCAGTATATTTTCTTTTATTGAACAATACATAGATCCCTATTTGCCATTTTATAAAAGTGATGTGTATTAGCCTGGCCTCCAAGGTTTTTCATGAATACTCTTCCACCCACTGTTGTTCCTGGTTTATTCATTATCCTCACACAGAAATTTAACTCTTACTGTTGTCTTCTTCCTGTTACTTCCACTCTATCTGTGGTATAGTACTGTGGTTCCCAAACACCAGCGAGTGCCCTTCTCATTATATGGGAAAATCTTATTCAAATATATACAGATTTCACTGTCCTTATCCCAGATTTGCTGAATTAAAATGATCAAGGGTGGGATCTGTATGTCTACTGCATAGTATAGTGCTTACCATTTACCCTGAAACCAGAAAACCCATATTTGAATCTTGACTTCTATCTTTATTAGCTGTGTGACCTGGATAAATCACTTAAACTCTTAATGTCCCAGTTTCCTAATCTGTAATAATAGTGTCTACCTTAAAGGGTTGTTAAGTGGATTAATTGAGGTCATATTTGTAGATTGTTATATAATCATTTCAGGCATAGTAAGCACTATGTAACTGCATTCAGTGTGTGTTAACAAGATATATCAGAAATGTCTCCATATGGTTTTGACACAAACAAAATTTGGGAAAAATGGGATGGAAAGAAAAAGATGCAGAAATGTTTGGCCCATTTCTCTCAGTGAAGATCTGTGCTCTCTTCTACTTCCAGTTATTCTCAACAGAGGTAGTGCTGTCCCCAGGGGATTCTCTGGCAAATATATGGAGACACCTTCCCTTGTCAAATTACTGGACAGGTTGGTGAGCAGGAAGATACTAGATATCCTTCAGATTCCCAAATCCTCACTGTGTTCGAATAGCCACTGGTTCTTCATGTAAAAACAAATAAGCAAACCTGTTTTTAATTATTCGAGACCAGAATTTAACCCTTTTACATAAAGGAAACAAAATGTTTTTGTACAGTTCTGACACACAATGAAGTTTTTCATGAGTGTAAGCCCCCTATAAACTGAGAGCCGTTTGTTTTCCTTGCAAACTTGACCAAGAGTCAGCTATCACTTTAGAAAATCACACTTCTGACAGCCATGCCACTCCTAAATTTTGAATCATCAACACATTGGTAGTTGTCACATATAGGACCAGTGTCTGATGCTACCTCATTTTGTCTACTAGTGTGCTTGTGTCTGATCAGTGTTATTTTGACATATGAAGGCTGGCTGGAAGGTATCCCTCCATGTAATATGAAAAATATAGGCATTTATGACTGGATTCTTACTAGACAACCCTCATATGTTATTTGATTATTAATTATTTTTGCTTTATTCTCCTTTATGTTTCAGATAAGGCATTATATCAAATTCTTTGAAATTGTGTGTATTATAAGATTTTTATCTATTAATTTTATTTGAAGATAGTAAAGCTGTGAAAGAAGGCATTGATAGCGGATAGGCTTGAGACTCAGATCTAGAAGACATTTCTTAATCAGTCTTGCTTAGTACTAAACAACATTGCAATCTTTCAGACTTCATGTAAGGGTTATGCTAAATTTATACATGCTTATTTCAGGCTATTTTGGGTGTTTTAGATGCTTTTAATGGGAAAGTATGTTGTGTCTCACCAAGTAGATTTTACGTTCTCTAAGGAAAGAAAATGTTGCCTTGATTTCTTTTGTATCTTTTCACAGCAGGCATTCAATAAGTGGTGTTGACAGCCTGATTCAGGTTTAAAGAGAAGCAGGAAATTCAGAGTAGAGTCAGAAATTTAAAGTGAATTGAAAAGGAGAGTGCTTGAAAAATGTTAGTTCACCGGAAGGAAACCAGCAAAAGTAAAGGAAACAGAAACAGAATGCCTTCAGGGCAATATTGGGAAATGTGATGTTGAGGCAACTGGAAAATTTAACTGTTAAAGATATCTTATCTTAGAGAAGGCCATATAAGCATTGAAATGGAAAATAAATGAAGATATATTAGCAGTGGTTCTTAACCGGTGGGTTGTGACCCCTTTGGGGGTTGAACGACCCTCTCACAGGGGTCACCTAAGACCATCAGAAAACACATATGAGATATTTACATTATGGTTCATAACAGTAGCAACATTACAGTTATGAAGTAGCAATGAAAATAATTTTATCGGGGTCACCACGACATGAGGAACTGTATTAAAGGGTCGCGGCGTTAGGAAGGTTGAGAACCGCTGTAGAGGGTTTCTTTGGTGGGGCAAGAAAAAGAACATCAATCACATGGGAATTATGATTGGGCATCTGACAGGTATAGATTCTTTTTACTAGCTTTAATTATATCAACTTGAAATGGACTTAGCTACATTCAAAGTGGGTTCAGTTTACAAAATATTTATTTTCAAGTTTTTTTAGTAGTACATGATTTAAAAAGTTAAATGGATCCCAGCTTTTAAGAAAGCTAGATAACGATCTTATTGACGGGTCTGATAATCAGGATATATCAAATTTACTGTGGTAAACAGACACCATTATAAACTTTTTGATTCCATCTCAAACAGGTACTTAGGCAAACACACAAACGAAAAGAGAGAATACATGGATGAATCTTGAGATTATCATGGTAAGTCAACTAAGTCAGACAGAAAAAGTCAAGAATCACATGCCTTCACTCATATGTGGGATATAAAACTGAAAGCAACAAAGGTACAACACAAACAAAGAAATAAAAATGCATAGACACAGATACGAGTAGTGATTACCAGAGGGGAAAGGGAAAGGGAGGAGGGGGGCGTCAAGTATGTGATGATGGAAGGAGAAACTTATTCTGGGTGGTGAGCGCACAATGCAATATATAGATGATATAGAATTGTACACTTGAAACCTATATAATTTTACTAACCAATTACAAGTTACACAAATAAATTTAATAATAAAAATAAGAGAGAATAAATACTGTAGATTGTTTCAATTGAAAGCAGGTGACGAGCTGTGTGGCACAGGTTGGGATGGAATGTTTATTTTGCTGATCGACATCGAATATAACTTGAAAGCAACCTGAGTACATGAGTCATGATGATAAAGAGGTGCGTATGACTACAATAAGACGTGATACCAAGGCCCTTGTTTGTTTTCTAACATCATCAAGTTAGGAACTTTTCAGATGATCTGTAGATCTCTCTCTTTCTCGATATACATATACATATATAAATTTTAAGTATACTTGCAGCAGTTAGGATTTTAAAAATGTAGTAGAAGAAAATCGAGGATATAAAATAGTTAACTTTCAGTTCAATATTGCTTCCTAAATATATTAGTTACTCCAAGTCTCACCAAAACATACAGAACAGAAAAAGGAATATATAGGAATTTGGAAAGCTGGCAAGAGCTATCAGAAACTGGAACATGTATTGAAAAAGAATAGAACATGTACTATTAGGTTAATACAATGCAAGATCACAGAACAGTGATACTGGAGAAAGAGAGGTTCTCCACCAACTACATTTTTTTTCTAGAGGTAGTAAGTTCTAGAGAAGGAGGACATATGGGGTCGGCTTGGTAGTTAAAGGACTGTGATACAGTTGTACCAGTTTTATTAATCAGATTCTTAAGTGTAAGCAAATAATGTCTGAGTGAAGCAGATAAGGACTTGAGCTGGCTTACAGAATTGTAAGAAGGCTGGACAGTTAGGCTAGAGGCTGGGCTACCAGGAGGAACAACAAAATTCAAGCCATGGAAGAGACCTTATTATGAAATTTTTATTACTTCATTCAGTTAGCGTTACCATGATTTGCATTTGAACCACTTCTGTTCCAAGACACTAATTTTGCAGGCATGGGCACAGGTTTTTGGATTGTTATACCTGGCACAGATACATTTTGATTGGCAGAGCCTAAGTGAGATAAGTGGAAAGGTGGATCACTATAGAGTTTCAGATTTCATAGGACGCATTCTGTGCCTTGGCAAGACTCATAAGATGGAAACTTCTAGTATAGAAAAGGGTTCAGATGCTATGTGAGAAAAAAAATGACAAATGTTTGTTCATTAATCTTTCCCTCCTTTCCTGTTATGACCTCAGGGCGAAGTGAGGGGCATGAATAAGGCAGTGTAATGTAGACATTGTAAGACACTGTAAGAATTACGAAGTTGGTAAGGATAAAGGTTCCAGAAAACTTATGTTCAGCATGAACAGTGGGATCCCCCTCTTCCCCTGCAGGCAAAATATTCTCACGTAATTACACAATGCTAATGCAGCCACAAGTCCTGTCTTGTGCTCTACCGCACAGCCTCTGGAGAGAGGACTCCTAAATCAGAACATTTTTTTACCTTCCTGAGTTTTTCATTGCTTCCTAGATGCTAATTTGGAAATAGGAACATTCAGTAAGAGTTACTAGGCATGTAAGGAAACCCAAGAGAAAGATAGGAAGTTCAACAAAATTCAGATGTTAACACAAATGCATTTAATATAGGAAAAGGAGAAAAATTTTAAATAGTTATTAGTATCCTCTGGGAGAGAGTAAAATAACAGATTTCAATGAAAAAGCAAATTTGAATTCCTGGGAATTAAAACAATTAAATTAAAAAGTAAACATAGAGGAGTTACATAGGACAAAGGATACATCTGAAACTAAATTAATGAAGTGGAAGATTGATCCAAGTGGTTCTTTTTATAAACTTTATTAAGTAATAATTGACAAAATTTGTGCATGTTTAAGGTATACAGTGTGATAGCTTGGTACACATATACATTGTAGACTTATTACCAAGGTCAAGATAATTAGCACATCCATCACCTCACATAGTCAGTTCTTATTTTTTCTTGTGGTGAGAATGCTTAAGATTTACTTTTAGCCACTAACAGTATCGTGTTGTGAACTATGGCAACCATACTGTACGTTAGAGTCTCAGAACTTAATCTTCTTACAACTGAAAATTTTTACCCTTTGACCTACATCACCTCATTTTCCCCACCCTCATGTGATTCTTATTGAATGTGGCAGAAAGGATGAAAATATATTTAATCTGAAAGAAAAATAGAAATAGTGTCTATCCAGAAAGTCTGTATCACTTATGATTGATCTTAATTGCAAATAAGTAACAGAGACAATTGTGACTTTAAAAAAGTAAGTTTTATTGGTCACGTGAAAGTCCATAAGGGACTTTCTTTTAGGTTTCCAGGCTTTCATCTAGTTTGGAATGTTGACCATGATACCCACATTCTTGGTAGTAGGATGATGGAAGTGACCTAAAAGAAAAGTGCCAAAGAATGAGTGTCATTTGTTTTTCAAGAAGGTGCTGAAAAGTTGCCACATGATGCTTCCACTCTCAACCCACTGGCCAGAACCCCAGAATTCAGTTTCATGCATGCCTTCACGAGAATAGAAATGCAGCCCTAAGAACAATTCAAATCTCATCTATCCTTTTTGCCAATCTCCAAATCTCCCCTATTTATCTGAAAATAAGGTATTTAAAATGTTTTCATACTCACACTTAAAGTTAATATTCTGTTTAAAAGAAAAAAAATTCAAGGATGTTCGATTAACTTTGCAACAGCAAATAATTTGAGGTGATGAATGTGGAAAAGCAGTGGTCATGTTAAGAAAAAGAATAAAAGGGAGGTAATTTAGAGATATATTAGGAAATTGTGGCATTCAACTTCAAAAGGCAGGGGGATGGCAAAAAAAATTCAAGAAAGAAAGTTTTTTTTTTTTTAATTTAATCTTTCCAATTTAAATTAGTCAATTTATTCAGCAACTTCCTCAATTTTAGAGAGTTCCACATTAATTATTTTATTTTTCTGACATTATTTCCAGTCTCAAAGTCTTTACATCAATGATTAAGTTGTCATATACATGTCCTGTTTTAAAAACCAATTTGATCTCATGAGATTGGTATTGAAGGAACATTTGAGCATAACATATATTTTGTGTTTGCTTATGCATGATTTTATCTGTGAGAAATGCTAGAGGAATGCAAAACACTGCCCTGCCGAACTGATTTAGGTGGTACACAAAATGAGTGTGTACACGTGTGTGCGCACGCACACTCATTAATCTTCCTTCCACCACTTCACAGTAACTCACAAGCTACAGCCACGGTTGCCCAGGTACACAAACCAACTTCAGATCTTTTTCAAGGTAAAATGGCCTTGTAGTATTTTTATATTTCTTAGCAATTTAACTTGTGTAAAACTTTCCTGGTCATAGTCATTAGGTTCTTCTTCTTGTTATTTTTTTAGTGTTTTACTGATGAAGCTTTTGATTGTTGTGGCCCTAGCATCATTTTTTTTTTGCATAATCCCCAAGGTTTTTATTGCACTGATATTTTAGAAATATGTATGAACACTGATATTTTAGAAATATCACTGATATTTTAGAAATATGTATGTCTCATTATCGCAGAACCAACTGTACTGGGTTATTAGTTAAGATTGTAATGTTGCCTTTTCTTGCCCTGTAATCATTTCACCATAAAGTCTTGACTGAGATTCTTGTCATAAATAAATTTAAAGCTTTGGCATTTCATTACTATCGAGTTTAGCTACCAAGTCACAGTGTTGGATGTTCTTTTATTTGTGTTCAAATTCTAGATTCTTTGTGCTTCTTCCATGTTTGAATTAAGAGTTTATTTGGCAGCCAATAGACTCAGCCATTTGGAAACAAGTTATACTTTGATGGTATACATTATGGATATTTGTAGAACTTTATGTTTAGAGAGGTATTGTCTTGCCTCATGGTTTCTCATAAAAATGACTGGAAAACTGCCTATTCAATGCTCTTGTGAATAGAGTTCAACATTACTCACAGCAAACAAATGCCAGTTGCCAATTGTGAGATTCAAAAATTCACTAATTCAATAGACTCTTAATTAGAACTTAGTTGAAATAACTTACCACTGCCTATTTGATGTGTCATTCTGATATAATAGAGCTGTTAAATATCTTTAGCTACATTTTCCCCTTTAAATCAAACTGATGATACCCTTAATAGATAATTTTAAAATGTGTTTTTATTTAGATATTTTCAATAATTATCTTAACAATAATGCATGAGTTTTGACACATAGGAGATAATAATAGCCTTACAGAATTATTAAAAAATTCTCTTATCTGGATACCAAAATCTTCTCTGTTTACATATGGGAAGCCTCAAGGCATCTTGATTTGCCTGAATTTACTTTTTTTTTTTTTAATTCATTTTTATTGTTAGACTTATTGGGGTGACATCTGTTAACAAGGATTACATAGGTTTCAGGCATACAATTCTACAGTGCTGAATTTACTTAACTAGCGATGAAGCCTGAAATTTGAACCTAGGCATTCTGACACTTGAATGAATGTGCTTAACCATTACAGTGTGACTTTGACTTGGAAAAAATGAACCTGTTATTGCCTGGATTAGGAGAGACAGCTTACTTTGTGGTATTATCCTATCATAGTGATCACCTGATCTAGCTCCTAGACCTCTGACTAACGAATTTTAAGTGAGTGGGATAACTGTTTGTCTAGGGATCCATCTACTTATTACCTCTTATTTTACTGTCTGGGAGCTTGGCCAAACATAAGCCACTCTGCATTCAAGAACTGCATCTTGATTCCATGTGTGCTCACCTTCGTCTAATTATATTTTATCTCAGAAAGGGGGGAATAATAGCCTAGATTTGTCCTCTCTAGATTTTACAATGCAAAGTCTTTTAATGGTTGTTACAAATGTTCTTTGCTTTCTCTTTTTTATTTATTCTTACTCTTTTTGTGTATTTCTATACCATCTATGTTCCACTTTATGTTTTATTTAAAACATAAAATCTGGAACCGTCTTTCTTTGAAATTGTATTGTATTGAATATTATATGGGCTGTAACTAGAATTTTCCAATTATTTATCACCTAGAGAGTTTAACTGTAGTTGAATTAGGTATTCTATTATAGCACTAATTACTATAGTGAAGAGAACATCGAAGTTGGTTGGAAGAAAGAGACTAAAGAGTTTTATCTTAGAATAACAACATATGTGTTTCACAGGCCATTAACTCTTTGTGGGGACTTGAATGTGTTTCTTTTTTTGGTTTCAGTTGTTTCTCTATAAAAATAAGAATTAGACTAATTCTTCTGTGTTAGTCCTTTGAGCTTTAACATTGACTAAGATGTGACTTCTCTGTCATCTTATTCAGTTGTAGTGTGGTATAATTTTGCTAATAGAGAAAACTGTTATTAACTCAATGCTGACTCATTTCTTTCCCTGTTTATGTGTAAGAACCATTGTGCCATTAAGAACTTTTTAATTTGCTTTTATCCCTGGGTCTTATTTCACTTAAATTAATTTGGCCTTTGGCTTATTTCTAATTGATTAAAATCACCCTTTCTTTTTTTCTCTTATTATTTTTCAATGGCTATCCCTATGGGTAGTTAAATGTTTCTGTATTTTCATTTAAAGTATTGATTAGGATTAAAGTGTATCAGTTCTTCAGGTTACCTCTGTAGACTGGAAAAAACAGGATGGCTCTTTTAGGATGAACTGTCTTTTGGTAGATATAAAACATATAATATATTAAGTTTGCTCTTAGTTTTCACCAGCACTTCAAAAGCTGTGAAATCAGAAGCCAGAACAAGATTTTCCAGTCCTTTGAACTTCAATAAATTCCACATAATTATATGTTACCATAATCTCAACACCCATAAAGAGAAACTCTCCCTTTTTAACTTAAACAATTTAATTTATAACTGAAACAATTAAGAGCACCATGAGGTATATGCTAATAAAATTATTTGATCTCTAGAAAGTGAAAATGCATATTAAAAATATATTACGTTACATTTTATGGTTAATATGAGAAAATGTTGTATCCATTAAAAAGACTAGGATATCATATATAATGAAAAGAGTACAAGAACAATAAGCTGTTAGAACAGAGAAATTACAGAATGTGTAAATTAATAGGAAAGCGGTATAAAAAGGTATCAATAGACATACTTTTTCAAAATGAAAGGGCCCACTGAGTATCTAGCACAATAAATGGAAAAATACTCACACAAATGATATAGTTGTGAAATTGCAGAAAAGTAGGGACAAAGGGGAGATCTTAAAATATTCCAAAGAGGAAGGAAAAAGCATGTCACATACAAAATCTGAGCAATTGTAGTTATGCCAGCAAATCCCACAATGTGAAGTGTGACTTATTCTACTTCACGGAAATAAGGTGGGCAGGCATTATCGAAATATGACCTTTCTCTCCTAGATTGGCTCAATGTCCAAGGCAAACCTGAGCTAGCAAGCAAAGGTCGTCAAAGAGCATGAAATCCTTGTTGAGATGGGCCAAAGGGAGAGTAATACCTCCGAAGCTCAAGGCTGACCCAGGAACACAGAGATATAAGACACAGACACTAAGCAGATTGAAGCAAATCTTTTAAGTGAGGTTCTACCTAATATTGAAAGGGCAAAAAGGAAGGTGGCATTTAGACCAGACCTTAGTGGTGTGAAGTCTTGACTCATTCTCAGTTTATTTCTAAACTCTGTTTGTGTGTGCACTCGCGTGTGCGTTTGGGGAGGGAGTGTATGGTGATGTTCTATTGCGTGAAAGACCTTGTTGAGGGAGTGACTATGAAGTAGGGTTGGTCACTTGACTAACCTTGGAGAAAAATGCTCCAGAGCAGTTTAGAAAGGAGAAGGAGGGCTTTCTTGGCACATGGGGATAAAACTGGGACTCATAGGCAAACTGGGAGGATTTGGTCACCCAAAGTGAAGTTCCAGGGAATCTGAAGATGAACAGATAAATTCAGGACTGAGACTGGGATGGAAAGAAAAATAACAGAAGGAGAGTAGCAGCAATGGAATAGGACCAGTCAGAATTTGAGAGTAGAGTTCAGCGTAAAACTACCTTTGAGGAAGCCCTTCAGCCAAAGGGGTGAAAGGCTGAACTTGGAACTGGCATGATGCTGACTTAATCCAGTGTATGGCCAAGGTTGTGGCCAGCTCATATCTGTCTTTTCTCAAGTTTAAATAAGTGTCTGTAAAATATAAAATATACAAAATTTCCAATCTACCTTTTTTTTCCAGAATTAATTTGTGGTACACATGAGTTTAGTCACAAATAAGATTCTTTTCTAGATACTAGGATTCATTTTAATTCTGATTCTATGGAGGAAAGCACACCACAGAGAACCATCACTATCAGAAGCCAAATGCCCCCATCAGAACGTCACAAAGATACACTCTGTGCTCTGCCTCCCTCTGGTGCTTTCCTCCTGCTTCATCACTTTTTGAAATTCCCAAGGACACAGTTCATTTTCATAAACACAAGATGTGACAGAAATTCAAGAAAGGCCCCATGACATTGGCTGGTGTCAGAAAAAAAAAGCTAATTGGTCTATCTGCCTTAAAAAATGCCCAGAGTGCAGCCCTGGACTGAATTTCAAAGGCTAGTCTTAAAAGATCTGCTGAACCAGGGTGTTGGCAATGTAGATTTTAAGAAGAGAATACTAAACTCATATTGAAGCACAATTTAAAATTAGATTTTAGTGTTTCCATTTGCTTTCTCATGTAGAGAAGGTATAAGCTTTTTCTGCCTATAACTGCCCCTTTTCTGTTGTCAGTGCTGCCAGACACGATGCCATCATTTTCCATCATCTAATTTACCCCAGCAGTTCTGCATTTTGAAATACAGAGTAATTATTCTCTACACTGGCTCTTCATTCTGTGTGCCATATGGGATTAATTGGAAATAATATTTTAGGTATTTGGAAAAGTAACAATATGAAATATGACTTAGAAAAAAATAGGTTAATGCCTTTGAGGGAAAGTAAATGATAAAAAAATTCAAATACTCAATAAGAAGGTAAAAGTTGTAGAGAAATTTAGGTATATATAAATAAGAAATAATAAATTAAATATTGAAATAAAACATTCTTTTTACAAAAGGGAACTACAAGTTGGGAAATATATCGGTTGATATTTTACATTTAAATATTTTACGTTATGGTTGAGCCTATTGTTTTCAAAGTTACTGAAGAGACTTAAAACAGATTATCACTTTTTAAAAATATTAAATCTGTATAACCTTGAAGTTGTTAATCCATTTGCATTTTAGCATCTGCTTTGCATGCTTCTTAACTTAATATGCATATCTCAGAATTGATTCAACTTACAACCTCCTTCAGGAAGACATGTGCTATTATTGTGTTGTAGAAATGATGGTATTCAACAATCTGTGCAATGTAAGTCTGAAAGGACAGCAAGGAAAGAACACAGAGTTAGGAGACTTCAATTTAGTCATAACATAATTACTAACTCACTTCATGACCTTGAACAATGTATTTAAACCCTCTATGCTTCCATATTCACATAGAAAATGGATTAGGCAACCCCTATAATACTCTCCCCGACTCCAAAATTCTCAAAATGTACCGTCTTTATACTCGGGGGAGGATTAAATCATTTCAGTTAAGAGACACCAACGGCTGCCTCTTCTCCCTCTTTTGATAATCATATTTAAGAAAAAGTTCTCAAGAGCTTCAAATGAAAAATCATTGTACTGTAATAAATACATGAGGAAGATAAATATTATAAACTGGTTTAAAGGCTCCATACTAATAAAAATGAGGCATGAAAAAATGTGTTTAATATCAGTAATCACAATAATTGTAAATATAAGAAATTTCCTATGAGAGTCTCTGATGTGGGGTTGGGGAGAGAGACTTGCAACAAAAGCAAAAGCTAAATATGTACAACTATAAGCTAATTTCAAGTGATGTCCCTATGATACAAAGTAAAGATACAGAACGCTTGAAAGGTAAGAAATGGAAAGTATTTTTAAAATTCCAATTAAAAGAAAATTGATATAGTCACATTATCAAAATGGATAGACTTCAAAGACAAATGTATTGCTAGGGATAATGAAGATTAGTATTTAATAATAAAAGAAGCAGTTCACCATAATAATACGACAGTTCTGAATCCTGAATACACCTACT
The DNA here is from genome assembly GCA_004026885.1 of Lyroderma lyra. Lineage (NCBI taxonomy): Eukaryota > Metazoa > Chordata > Mammalia > Chiroptera > Megadermatidae > Lyroderma > Lyroderma lyra. The sequence goes on along the minus strand of PVJL010001750.1, from coordinate 14,330 downwards.
AATGTAGCCTCTAACGTGAGATAAACTTTGACAAAATTACCTAGAAATATTGCCAGAATTTTGATGGGACATTTTTATAAACTATAGATCAAAGAAACACTCTAATAAACAGTTTGAATTGAAAGACATGTATAGAATCCTGCAGTCAACACTGAGAAAATACATATGCTTTTTCAAGGCAACACAGCCTATTAACAAACATTTATACAGAATATGTGCATGTCTGCCTCTATGATGACATCATTTGGATTAAGCTCTTGTCATAAATGTACAGATCAAAAGCAAGTTCTCCAAGGCTCCCCACACAGGAAAGTCTTGCATTGTGTTAGCCAAAAGGAGCAGAAAAGATATGATTTATTTTACAATGTAAAGTTTTGATAAATATATGTATCTGGGTAACCACCACTAAAATCAATATATGGAATATTTTTATTCTATTACTCCACCTTGGGTCCCAGGTAGCCACTAATATGCTTTTTGTTATTATATATAAGATCTGTCTTTTCTAGAATTTCATAGAAATAGAATTATATAGTTTGTACTTCTTTGCGACTGGTTTATTTCAGTCAGTGTGTTGTTTTTAGCTTCAGCCACATTGTTGTGCCTCAGTTGTTCTTTTATATTGCTGTGTAGTATAGGCATTCTGGTTGTTCCCACTTTCTTACTAATGAAAAAAAATGTCCTGTGGACAAATTGCTTTACCCTTCCATGCTACAACCAAGTAATGGCTCACTCAGAAGTGCCTGAGAGCAAGCGAAGCCTCAGGCAAAACTCATACCCTAGATAGACTACATGAGTCCAGAATCACAGGCTTTTTCTCTTTTTGGATGATCTTCCCACATTCTTTTCTACTCATGGGCTTTTATATGCTGGATGTAATTTTATGTAGTTTATGTTTTCAATTAATGTATATTGTTTATACTTGGCATATCCTTTGGTTACTAAGTCCTGAAAACCGGCATTCACATAGAAATCCGTGAGGGACCTTTTGGTAACCAGAGCTTTACTGGCTTCTGATTGTTAATTTCACTTGTGGTTTGATTTCTCTCAATATTAGTCAAATAAAATCGTAACATCCTTGCAGTAAGGAGTAATGCTGAATATATCTCACATTTTAAATGGCAAATAATAGTTCCTAATTTGTTTTCAATAAATATTTGAGATTACTTCAACAGAGTCTTCAAATACAATGTCAGATATTAATAGTTAAAACTATGTGTTCACACATTAGTGAAGAGGGACCATGCTTATCAGCTATGACTGAGTGAGTGGTTCCACTTTCTTAGGTTAGCCCAGGAGGGATATTTACTATTTTTACTTCAAGCTCAGTGGTTTTGGGAGATAACCGTATATGTAAAATTTTAGGTAGTCATACCATTTACTTTGTGAAGAGTTGCTTACTGGGTTGAGTTTTAAAAATTCAGTAATACATGATGATGCTGATTTGCATAATTTCAAGTTTCTTTAACAGAAAAACTGTCTCTGAAGTTTTTGCCTTAGTGTGGGCTTCAAAACTGAGAACTGAAGAAGTTAGTAAAGAAACTAAATATATGTAGACTTCAGGGTACACAATGGAAGAAATAGGTAGAATACCTTAAACTAATATTAAGAAATTAATTTCCTGATTGAGGATGGAGAACCATAGTGATTACTGCTCTGGCATATGTATCTTGATGTAGTTATATTATGTTCTGTAATTTCATTTATAGTTTACGATGAGAAGAGAAGTCAATGCTGTTACCTATGAACTTTGGAGAATTATCAAGAATCAGAACTGTTTTTATTTCTAATTCTTCTACTTATCACTGGGTAATCTGAGGATAAGGCAATATGGCTCCAACTGAGACCCAAGTTTCCTATGAGTAATACGAGGAAGTTAAACTAGGTCGGCTCCAGGTTTTCTTCCAGTCTGTTTCATGCTTGTAAGTTTTAAATAAGATGGATAAAATTCAGAAACTTAGAAATAACCATGACGGTATAGATTAATGTTCCATCCAGCACCCAAATCTTTGCCAACAATGCCTGTAGAGAATGAACCATGAGAGATTGTAATATTTTGTACTGACAACCTTAAAGGTAGACCATGTATCTATCAGCTCCTTTTAATCTCCACTAATGGCACTGTGGTGTATAAATCCAGCCTATCCCCTTTAAAATCCACTTCTGCTTGCTGTCAGTTCCTACTTCCTGGGGGTTAAGAATTTCATAAGATTATCGTCCTCTGTATAAAGAAGGACTTCCTTTTTTTTTTTTTAATCCTAAATTACCTTGTTCAGTTTTAAAAGGATTGCTTTTAAAGGAGAGTAGCTCTAATGCTCAGATTTTGAAAGTTAACTCTATGGTTTTTTGGTCACATCAGTCACCACTTTTTAATGTTAAGGTTTTAATCTGGTTGGCATCTTCTGGTTTTGCCTTCAGAAGTTGAAGTTTTGCTCTTTCAGTTTCTTCTTGCATTGCCTGCTGACGTTCCTAAAGGTACTCCCACTCTGAATCCTTGTGATTGCTTTAACATTACTTTTCTGAAATTTGAGCAGGTTCATTTTGCATTTGTGGTGGTGCAACAACAAAGAAATATAAGTGTTGTCCAGAAAGTATGCAGTGGAGTTCCCTGGTAGAATAGTGGCTAAGACTTCGGTGCTGTCAACGCTGCGGCCTGGGTTCAATTTCCCAGCCAGGGAACTACCCACATAAAAAAAAAAAAAAAAAAAAAAAAAAAAAAGAAAGTATCCAGCCATGTAATTGTGAAAAATAGAGGCATTTATGGCTGGATTTTTTCTGGACAGCCCTTCTATAATCCTTGTATATAGGATTATAGAAGAAGCAGCAGAAAGGAAAGGCAGTTATTTTCTTACATTTTTGCAAATGATCCAAGCCTGGTTGACTTTTGGGTTACAGAAACAACACAGTTCTGTGTTCTTAAGAAGCTACCCCTTGGAGTTCCCTGGTGGTGTAGTGGCTTAAGGTTTTGGCGCTGGGCTGTCAGCGCTGTGGCCTGAGTTCAATTCCCAGCCAGGGAACTACCCACATATCAAAAAAAAAAAAAAAAAAAAAAAAAAATCTACCCCTTGCTCACCTAATTTAAATTAGATTTTGCTTTTGGTTTTGTTGTATTTATTCTTCCTGTTTTTTCTCTTTCTTCCTCCCTCCCTCTCTCTTCCTCTCCTTTCATGTCTATCATTCTCTTTCTCTTCTCACTCATTGTGGTTTAAACAAGCTAGCCATTTGTGCTGTGGGGTTTTAGAATAGGACAACACATCCTCTAGTGATTTATTACCTACATTTCAATTTAAGATATTAAGCAATAGGAATTATTATTGTGTACTGCCACTGTAAATCCAGTTCCTTTAAATTATTTAAAATATAATAAGGCTAATTTAATGCACAGCATCCAAATAAATTATCAAAATAAAAGGCAATGACTTTCTGGAAAGCAGTGGAGAATGCAGAAGAGACTATTGAGGCAGGAAAAACTAAGAAAAGCCCTCAAAGACTCAAACTAACAAGAATTAAAGACATCTAAACTTGGAAGTATTTTATTAGCCATTTGAGCTGTACTGCTTTGTTGTCCTGACTCTTTAGGCCTAGTTCTTTTTCAAATAGATCACTCTAAATTTATGTTTCCTTCTTGCTCTGATTCCATCTCACCTGAAATCAACATGCATTTAATTTGCTCTTGTATGTGCTGTTCAGCCTCAAGGTCAGTAGGGTTACAAAACCGGCAAAAGAGGGCAGAGTGCTAAAATTTATTGAGCACTTGCTGTATGTCAGGCACACTACTTGGCACTTTTATTATTTCACAAATTCCTCTGAACATCCCTGTGGGAGAACTGTGATATTCCTCCTTTTACACATGAGTCATTGAATTATTTATTTATCCTGAGACATACAGGTGGAAAGTGGCAGTGCTGGAATTTCAGTTCAGGCTTTACCCTGCCAGTAAGCAGCTTTCAAACACCTCCATTAAACTACGGCATTAAGAGATTTTTAAAATCAAAATTTTTCATTGTTTAGTTAACCTTTGTTTGAATATTACAATATAGACCTGTTTTCTTCATAAGATACTTTTTCTCTATTCTTATTTCTCAGGAGACTAAAATTTATTCCAGATCAATTTTATAGATCAAGCAGAATGGGTCAAACTAAGTCTTTTTGTAAAATGGGTCTTCAGGAATATTGAGAATATTTTGGGCTCACATCAGCTATTCTTTCTTTATATAGTGTTCATTGCCCTCACATAGTCAAGAATCAAGGGTGTGTGTGTTTTCCTGTGTTAAGAAAGCAGTTGGAGGTGGCTTTCTTTACTTGGGCTGGTTTCTGTTGTAGTTGTTGATGATTTTTAGTAAGTTTAGACTAATGCCATAGATTAATTTGTAATTGCAAGAAGCTTCAGAGACCTCATAGTGGTTTTTTTCTATGTGTATATAAACTTATAGAAGATTTTAGAGTAGATCAGAAATAGCAGACTTTAATGCAAATGAATAAATATGAAATAAAACAAAATTTCTTGGTTTCATTTGGAATTGGAGTAAAAGTATATTTAAAAATATCTACTGATGAGCATGCTTGCTTTTAATGTTATTAAGTTATCAATTAGCTAATTTTATAATTGTGTATGGTCTGTTGAACACTGAATTTTCTCAGTTGGAAAATGCTATACTTTTTTTTCCGGGGGGCCCTCAAGGGGAAAAGAAGTAATTACTGTCTCTGGTCCTTCACTCCCTAAGTGCCATAAGTTACAAACTCATTTATTTGTAATTCTGGGCACATGCTTTCTTTCTCAAATTAGTTTAAGTAATAATTGGAGGCTGACGGAATGCTTATTTAAAATCATCACTGGAACACACACACACACACACACACACACACACACACTACCTTAAGTTACTGAAAAAGGATTGGAATATTTCTTTATAAGAGAAAAAAATTTAAATGATGCAAGTAATGGGGTTTATATTTTTCATTACTCCTTCCAAATGCAGTACAACCTATACTTATGTTCCTTACCTGGTAGGCATCTTGAATGATTTGACTCAGCATGATCATACCACTTAATGTTTCCTCAGCCATCACATATAAAGACTTCAGCTATAGCAGAAACACATTTTTTTATCTTTTATATTTTTCACTAAGATCATTTAAAGCTATAGTCAAATTTTCAATGCAATAGATATAAAAAGTCCAACTGGGGGTAAGAAACACAGTAATTCTCAAAAGCATAAATCTGGTTCTGCCTGCTCTTTCCTGACTTCCATGGAGTAGATTTTTTTAGTCACTGATAATCAAATCATTAATTCTTCTCTTTCTTTGGTTTTCTCAGTAGGGATTCTTAGTCTTTTTATGTGCCCTGCACCCATTTGACATTCTGGTGAAGTCTGTATCCCTTCTTAGAATAATATTTTAAAATTCATGTAACAAAATACATAGAATTACAGAGGAAACCAATTATATAGAAATGCAATTAGCAAAGTATTAAAAACAAATCTGTGATGTAGTAATTTGTACTTCCTTATTAATGCATTAAATAATACTATCTACTGGTGAGTGTAATAACTACCATCATTTTGAAGTTGTGAGCAACATACAGTATGTCACCATTTCTGGGACAGATGTAAGGAAATATGAACATTTCTGATTTCTGTTGATGACAAAGTTATAGTTTTGGCTGATTTTTTTTTTTGCATTACTGTTTATTTTCCAACATCTGTAACTGAAGAAAATTCTTATTTCAGTTGGAGGTTGGTGAAGCTAAGAATAACTTTTTTTCTACCTAAGTTCATGGAGTGCCTGAATTCTACCCATGGCTCCATTAAGAAGTTATGGACTCAATATTAAGAATGCATGCCTTGGAATAACACAACTGCTTTCTAGTAGAGGGTGATAAATGTGATCTCATCTTATCATTCATAACTTCCAAAGTGCCTTACTTTATCCTTTAGTGCATAACTAGCTAACACAATATTCATTCTGCAGCCCATGGATCAATGAGTAGTTTCAAATTTCACATCTTATTATTTAAGAAATAATATAGCCTTAAGGCTATATTCATAAGGCTATAGCTGCCATAGATAGTGATTTCTCTGATGCATCTAGGCAGCATAAATTGAAAACACTCTGGAAAGGATTCACCGTTCTGGATACCATTAAGAACATTCATGATTCATGGGAAGAGGTCACAGCATTAACAGAAGTTTGGAAGAAGTTGATTCCAACACTCATGGATGACTTTGAGGGATTGAAGACTTCAGTGGAGGAAGTAACTGCACATGTGGTGGAAATAGCAAGAAAACTAGACTTAGAAGTGGAGCCTGAAGATGGGACTGAATTGCTACAATCCTGTGATAAAACTTGAATGAATGGGGCGTTGTTTCTTATGGAAGAACAAAGAAAGTGTTCTTGAGATGAAATGTAGTCCTGGTGAAGATGCTGTGAAGATTGTTGAAATGACAGCAAAGGATTTATATTATATAAACTTGATAAAGCAGCAGCAGTGTTTTAGAGGATTGCCTCCAATTTTGAAAGAACTTCCACTGTGGATAAAATACTATCAAGCAGCATCACATGCTACAGAGAAATTGTTCATGAAAGAAAGAGTCAATTAATATGGCAGATTTCATTATTGTCTTATTTTAATAAATTGTCACAGCCACCTCAACCTTTAGCAACACCACCCTGATAATAAAGCAGCCATCAATATGAGCAGCACTCATAACTGCCATACCTTCTCATTAAAGGTGAGGGACCAGGTAAGGCTTACTTCTTACCACCTGCATTTGACTTATGGTCTGCATTCTTGTGTATGTGTTACATGCTGTTGAGTTGGCTCTGACTCCTGGTGACCCTATATATGAGTGATGTCCACGATGTCCTGCCCTAAACTTCCCACTCAGCTCCTGTAGACTCATGCCTTTGGCTGCTTTTCTGGAGTCAGTCCATCTCAGATTTAGTCTCCCTTGTTTCCTGCTGCCTTCTATTTTCTCCAGCTTTATTGTCTTTTCCAAACAACTATGCCTTCGTATGATGTGCCCAAAGTAGGACAGCATCAGTTTTGTCATTTTTGCCTCATTGTTTAAGACTTAATTTGCTCCAGGATCCACTTGTTCATCTTTCTGGCAGTCTGGGGTATCCGTATTGCAAATGAATCCATTTTTTTCCTATCAGCCTTCTCCACTGTCTAACTTGTACCTCTTGTACATAGTAATTATGAAAACGAAGGTATTTATGGTCTTAGCTTTGGTCTCTAATGAGACATCTTTGTTCTTGATGATCTTTCCTAATTTTTCCATTGTTGCCCTTGCAAGTCTCAGCTTTGTTTTCTTTTCTTCTTCTCGCTCTCTCTCTCTTTTTTTTTTTTTTTTTTTTTTTTTTTTTTTTTTTTTTTTTTTTTTTTTTTTTTTTTTTTTTTTTTTTTTTTTTTTTTTTTTTTTGGCTGCAGTCTCTATTTGAATTGATGACTGAACCAAGGTAAACAAAATCTTTAGCAATTTCAATGTCTTTATTGTCTATGTTAAAGTTGTGTATTTCTTCTGCAGTCATGATTTTTGTCTTCTTGATGTTCAAATGTAGTCCTGCCTTGACACTTTATTCTTTAACTTTCATCAGAGGTAATTTCAAATCATTGCTCCTTCTGCCAGTAAATTGATATCATCTGCATATCTGAAATTACTGATACTTCTTCCACCAATTTTTCACTCTACCTTCCTCTGAGTCTAGCCCAGTGTTTTTTTTACATGTTTTGCATAAAGATTAAACAAATGTTCTTGTTAAGATATTGACAGATCCAGTCTCTGTGACTTGACATAATTCTATTGATACCCAGCCTTGTACCACCCCCGCACATCTACTCCTAGTGATTTACTTCTTCCCAGTGCTTTCAGGCAGCTTTCACTTTGCTTTCTAGAATTTCAGATTCTTCCTCATAGGAATCTTCCTCAAAGGTATCCGCCATCCTTTTGTGTCTTCTGAATAGATTTTTAGTATATTGTTTCCACCTTGTCTTTATTTTCTCCTAGTCTGGTAATGTGCTTCCTTGTTGGTCATGCAGCATTCCTAATCTAGGTTTGAATTTCCCTTTTATTTCTTGTATCTTCTGATAGAAATCTCATTTCTTTTTTGTTGTTCTACTTACATTTACTATTATAATAATTCTCTTTATCTCTATGTGATAGTCATTGAAAAATGCATTCAGGATTGTAACCGTGCTTTTGTCACCTTTTGCTTTTGCCTCTCTTCTGTCTCTAACAATTTTTATAGATAGCTGCCATCTATCCTTTTTTTTTTTTTTTTTTTTTTTTTTTTTTTTTTTTTTTTTTTTTTTTTTTTTTTTTTTTTTTTTTACTTTTGACTTTCTGCTTTGTCATTTCCCATTCTTTCCTAATAATAGTTCTACTTTCAATACACAGTTCTTCTGGTTCTTGGTTAGTTAAGTTTAACAGTGTAAGTTTTATGTGGCCTTTCAATCCATCAGGCATGTTATTTATGTTATGTTTTGGCAATGTGATTCCTTCAGTGCTCCTCTTCTGCTTTACTCTAATGTTTGATATTAAGAGTTTGTGGTCATTCCCACAGTCTGTTCCTGGTCTTGCTTTAGCAGACAGAATACAGTTTGTCCATCTCCTTCTTCCAATTACATAGTCTATTTGATTTCTATATTAGCCATCTGGTGATGTCCACGCATGCTGTCATCTCTTTGGTTGTTTGAAACATGTGTTTGTAATGCTTCAAACATTACAAGTTGTTGGCTTCTCATAAATCCACAAGCCAATTTCCGTCTTCAAGTTTGACCCTTGTCTGAATTTCCACTGACATTTTGAGTCGTTTTACTTTTTATTTTTGCATTCCAATCACCATAATTATCAAATGCCATTTTTTGGTGTATGATCAACTTCTTGAATGCTTGTGTAAGAGCTTTCAATTTCATATCCTTCAGCCTCTGTAGTTGGAACATAGACTTGAATGATGGTTACATTAACAGGTTTACCTAAACATCTGGTTGGTATTATTCAGTCACACCTTGCATCTTAGCCCCTAACTGACTGTGCCACATCTTGCCTCAGCATTAAAGCTACTTTGTTTCTGAGCTTGTCATTTCCAGGGTAGAACACTTTGTAGTTGTGTGACTGGAAATATCCCATTTCAGTCCATTTTAGCTTGTTAGCACCAAGCAATACAACGTTTTGATGTTCCATTTCCACTTTACCTTGGTTCATGCTTCTGTGTTCCATGTTCAGATCGTTATGTGTGGTGCAACATCGTCCTTTCCTTTCACCTTTGTACATATCAGCCCCTAAGCATCCTTCTGGCTTTGATCTAGTTGGGTCATTAGCAACCATGCTATTAGTACTTGTTCTCTGCTTTTCTCCAGTAACTGGTTGAGTGTTTTTTGACCCAAGAGTTTCATCTTTCAGCACTATCTCATATTTCATTTTGGACTATCTCATCATAGGATTTTTCAGGATAACACTAAAGAAAAAAAAGAAGAAAAATAAGAAAAGAAAATGCAGCAGTGGTTTAGTATTGCCTTCTGCTGTGTAGTGTGTGGGTCCAGACCTCACGTGCTCAGGTCTGTGGTGTTGCAATTACCATGTGCCTACAAAATGTGAGTGCCCTGTACTTACCTCAGTTCAAACTCCCCAGTCACTTAAGTCTGGCAGTCTGGAATCTTTTTGATTCCAGAGGCCAGCTAATGTTATATCATTCTGTCTTTTACTGAATTAGATTCACTAATATTAAGAATCTGGAGACACTAAGCCTGCTATCAAAGTTTTTTTCTAGTAAAGCATTGCTATAAATTGTTCTCTGGGTCTGATTTTTCAAAATGACTTTCAAACACTTTGCTGAATGGTTTTCTTAAAATGTGTCAATGTGTCTTAAAATATTTTTGCTCCTTTACTTCTTACTGGTTGTCAGAAATTTGAATTGAAATCATAGAATTTCTCCATTTTACTAAATATCCGTTCTAGTACTATAGGCTCTTCTATTTACAACATAGATTCACTGGTGATTTTGGGACCATATGCCAAACTTTCTATTAATAGTTGTTAATTTTCTACTATCAAGACCAGTGACTGTACTGCAACATTTTAGGAGCTTATTCTCTTCATAGCCCCAAATCCTTCTCTTCAAACTCTAAATATATGCTCCCTTAAAATGCTCCTTGTTTACAAGAACTTGTAGCCTTGCATAGAGATTTCAGTACCTGCCTATAGGCAATAATATAGTAGCAGTGCAGGACAGGGATTCCTCTCTCAATGGGCATAATAGGAGGGAGAATCTTACCAGTTTAAATATATGTGCAACAGACTTTTTCCCCTTCTTGGAAACATTTTTCACTTTCTTAAAGCATGGTGTGTCAGTTAAGCTGTGTTAAAGATAGCCTCTAGTCAGCTGCTTCATGTGAGAGTTTCTTAGAAGTGCTGAGTCTAGTAAGTTCACACTCCACTTCCTATATGCCTAGCTTCCCATTTGATTCATTCAACAATGGGAGTAGTAGTTTGCAAAACTTGTCTTTGAATTTGAGGTATATTCCAAGATCAGTCAGGACTTGTGCTTGGTTAGTTTCTATATCCTCATCAATTCTTTCAACAGATTTGAGTCAAGGTAAGAATATCTAGAATCTTGATTATATCTGAGGGTGGGTGATTTCATAAAAGATGTAGCTGGCCAAGGAATGCCAGATCAAAGGATTCAAGACAGTCTATAATGAAACCTGAATGACCACAGGCATAAGAGATATCTATAAACTTGCTTCAGACTCCCAACATTTTATTGCTTTTATTTTTATACCTTTCTCTTGGCCATCACCTTACTGCATCTATGCTTCCTTGACACATGAATGCAAAACTCCAGCTTTCACCAGTTTCTCTCCAAATCTTGTCGTGCAAGCATTTCATGAATTTATAACTTTACCATAGATATTTAGCAACATATGGGTGGGATCACATTTGAAATTATGGGACCTTCCCTTATCCATGACCACTCTGTCTTTTTCTCTGCTTTTTATCTCGGTGGAGAAACTAGAAAACTCCTTTTCTTCAGTAGAAAGGACTGTGGAATGGTTCTGTTCATACTCCAGCTCCTCGAGGTTTCCCTCTATATTTGAAAAGAGTTTGTGTATTAATGTTTGCCAAACAAACCCAGTGTACTTCTGGGAAGGTATAACAGGGAAAAATGTTTTATTTTTTCTTTGGTATAATTGTGATTATGTTTATACCAAATAATATAGAGTAGATATGAATGATGTAATATAGGCTTTGGGAACACAGAGTAAGAGATGGCTGATTGTCATGTGGAAAGTTGGGATACAGAAGTAAAAATGAGATGGGAAATCCAAGACACAGGCACAGCAGATGTGAAGGCATTGGTGATTATGATGAACTTACAGAAAGATGAACAGAATGGCAGTACAATAAAGGATAGGAGAAAGAGGATAAAATTGATATAAAAAGAAAGGTAGACTGTCATACCCAGGAAAAGTCATTTGCATTTGCACTTACAAATATATTGAAGGATCTTCTGGAAGATTTGGATAGATTGCAGAACTGAGTCAGTATCTGCAAAGCTTTTCTCTTTAAAATTTCTGCTTCAAGTGGCAAGTGTGAATTTGAAATTTTATGGAACAAAGTATCTAAGCAACAAGATGGTACATGTTAATTCAGGAAAAAGTATTTGATTTAATATTTCATAAAAGTTCATATTGTACTTAGGACTACATGGAACAGGCAAAAGTGACAGTATTTCATATTCTGAAAATTCATTTCATATGTATCTAGCCTTAGTAAACCAATAAGAATTTGCTCAAGCATTATTTGACAGTCAGAAAGAATGATTTTTCTCTCTTTTGAGACTTAATGCAAAGCTTAAATTATATAGGATCTAACCAAATTGAGAAAGTGCTTCTATATTAATAGGTTTCACTTTAAAAACTTAGATATTTTGTGAGGTTAAAAACAGTGCAGGATATTGAAGGTACATTGACTAGGGGTAGATAGAGGAGAGTTTCTTCTTTCTTCTCTCCCTTTTTTTTTCATTATTCTTTTCTTCCACCCTTTTCTTCCCTTCCACAAATATTCCAGTTTCTCTTGTGTGCCAGGGACTTTGCTAGATACTGGAAAACAAATTGGCAGTCCAAATATTGAGGGATAAATAGTCTTCGAAAAAGGTGTTTTAGAAGTATATAGGAGGAGCCTCAACCCAGGCTTGTGGGATGAGAAAAACACTCCAAAGAAGTTAATTTAAAGTAGAAATTTGAAGACTAAGAGATGTTAAAGAGCACTGAAAGAGACATTTGAATATTGAAAGGATTGTTTACAATTAGTTAACTTATGAATAAATAGTGAATTTATAAAATAAAATGTATTAAGCCTTTAAAAATATTTATAAATTTGAAGTGGTTTACAGAAACATGTTAAGAACATTAACAATCATATTGACTTGTGATTGCTAATATGAATAAACTAAAATTGAATACACCAACCCCTCCCTTAAGCAGTCAGTCCCATTTATTACTTAAATTAATCAAATTCCTTAAATGTAAAAATGTTATGGAGAAAAAAATAAGAAAAGGTACAAGAAATAATGAACTCACAGAGGTGGGTTAAGATGTTGTATAGAAAATGTATGGAAGACTTTTCTGATGAAATAATAATTGGTGACTTGAAGGAAGTGAAGAAGAGAATCTTAAAGTTATCTGTGGAAAAAACATTCCAGGAAAAGGGAACACTCCATGTACAAAGACAGGCTGTTCATTATATGCAAAGGCATATTTTTGAAGGTTAAAGATGCATGTTGTAATCTGTCTAGTAAACACTAAAAATAAAAAAGAAGCATAGCTAAAATGTCAATAGAGGACATAAATGGAATATTAAAAAATACTGATTCAGTGCTTCCTACTGTCCCCCCCACCCCAATAAAAAAAGGCTTGGGAGGAAGAAAAAAGAAACAAAGAGTTACAGGACACGGAAAACACCAAGATCTTAGACTTTCATTTAAGCGTCTCCATAACTACATTAAATGTACATAGGGCAAAGACTCTAATTAAAAACCAGAGATTATTAGGCAGAATAAAAGAAAACAAGAATGATTTATATGTTGTTTACAAAAAATACTTTAAAGACAAAGACACAGAGACATAGATAGGCTATAAGTTAAGGGACCAAAATACACACTTTCCCATAAACACTAACCATGAAAAAGCTGATGTGGTTGTGTTAATATCCAATAAAAGTGTCAAATAATAAAGAATACACATTTATCTTAAATACAGATGAATCTGACATCAAAGCTCCAAAATTAATTAAAGTTGTCAAAACTAAAAGGAAAATAGATAAATCTGCAATCATATTTGAGATTTTTTAAAACTCTCAGAAATCGATAGGATGAGCTTACATAGTCAGTATATAAAAGGGTTGGTTACACTATCAACCAAATCTAATTGACATTTTCAGAACACTACAGCCAAAGTTCACAGAATGTACATTTTTTTGAAATGAGTATTTAATTTTCATGAAAATGTATCTTATTCTGAGTCATGTAAAAGAACTCAGTAAGTTTGAAAGGATCAAAATTTACAAAGTAAACTTTCTGACCATAAATGTAATAAAATAGAAATCAATAACAATAAAATTAAGTTCCTTAAATATTTCAGAATTAAACACAATGTTTTCAAGAAGTCATGGATCTAAGAAGAATCATAAGATACAAATTTATTTAAAACTATTTGAAATGAATGATAAAACACACACACACACACACACACACACACACCATATAAAAATTAATACAAATAAAACAATTCATAAAAGGAAATATATAGCTTCAAGTGCTTATTTTATGAAAGAAGAAAAGCATGATATGAATGATCTGGACTCCTACCTTAGGAAGACACTAAAAAGAAGAATAAAACAAACCCAATCTAAGTAAAAGGAAATATAAGAGGTGAAATCAGTGCAACAAAAAGTTAAATAATAGAGAAAATCAGCAAAATAAGAGTTACTTCTCTGAAAAGATTAATAAAATTGGTACACTTAACTAACAGCACTGCTTAAGAAAAAAAGGAAAAACTCAAAGAACGATTTATTAGAATCAGGAATAAAAAAGTGGACATTACTAGAGACGTTAAAGAAATTAAGATACAACAAATAATTTTTTTTTTTAATTCATTTTTATTGTTAGACTTATTGGGGTGACATCTGTTAGCAAGGATTACATAGGTTTCAGGCATACAATTCCACAGTGCATTGTCAACTTGATGCATAATAAGTTCACCACCTAATGTGACCCCTCTTTCCATCCCCTTATATTTAGCTTCCCCCCTCCTCTCCCACCCCCTCCCC
>PVJL010001749.1:0-237219 GCA_004026885.1 Lyroderma lyra | reverse complement strand
GTTTGCTGTCTGGATTTATAATGTACTTGTCACCCCAACCCTAACTCAGCCTCCCTTCTTTATTAGTCACACTTTTGTTTCAGCATATGCATGTTGACATGGAGTTTTGCCAGGTTTCATAAGGGAATTATGATGAAAGTACTTCCTGGACCTTCGGAATTCCACCTCCAGGTGATGTGTAATTTTGAGTGGGGAAATGAAGGTACTTGAAAACTCACAAACAGGGAACCTGCACCGTTCAATTTCAGGGGGCACTGTTTCTAAGCCATTGTATTAAAACTGTGCTCTAAGGGGTCCCTTTAACAAGGAATACAATAGAATGGGCACCTCTTGGAGTTGTGTAATAGAATAGCTCTGATCCCAAAGCACAGGAAATCAGACCCACTTACTCAGACTTGGACTCGAACCCCACCTTTTTTTTTTCATGAGTCAGTTTCTGTCTTCCGAGTCTTAATATATACTTGCTGAGTGAGAAAGTGCTAATCCACCCATGGTATAACTGTGATGAAGAATTGCAGTCACCGATTCTGAGAGTTGAATGACCTACACAGGTCATCAGGCCTACGCTATCCAGTGCCCCAGGGAATATTTCAGTGCAGTCCTGATTTGTTTTGTGTTAATAGGAAAAAAATAGCCTTGGGCCATGGCTTCCAAGCGGTGTTAGAGAGTTCACCAATCTGTTCATCTCCCGTAAGGAGGGTGGGGAAAACAGGCAAATACACAGCATGTTTTACTCTTGGCTTGTTCCACCAGCACCTGTGTTTGAAGCACCTTAGTTAAGTAATGCATTTCCTGATGAGGTGAGAAAAAGAAGTGATGCCAAGGTGTAGTGAGCAAAAACATGGATAAACCCAAACACCAATGGGGGGACATAATGAAAAGTAATGACTCCAGCACCCCAGAGGCTGTTCTTTCACTTTTATGTTTTCCCTTCACCACCACCATCCCTCACCACCACTTCCTTCGTCCACACTAGAAAGAGCACTTTTGAGCTAAAAGCTATCCACAAAATTATCTTGTCCTAAGGCCCTCAGTTTTCAGATGAGGAAATAGGTCCCAGATGTCAGGCATGACCAAGCATCCAGGAAATATGATTGATCCAGAAATCATTTATGATTTCAGCTGAATTTAAAAGTAGAGAGAAATATATTCAGGTCAGAGTAAGTGGTATTATTAACTGTGATATAGATAAAGAAGCTAAAGTTCAAAAGTAAATGAAGATGCAGCTTGTTCCTGGTTCTTAAACTACTCTGCTTGGTTGGACAATCTACAGAGTTTAAACTGAAGACCAGATTCAGCTTATATCAAGCAGATCCCTGAGAATTGAAGCTGATCGGTGAATGGGAAATCATTCTTTGAAGTGGTTTAAAAGCCATTAAACAATCAGTCACATAGAATCTACTTTAACATTTCCCTATTGTCACTTCTTCCTCTGCAAACACACACACACACACACACACAGAGAGAGAGAGAGAGAGAGAGAGAGAGAGAGAGAGAGAATGGAAAGAACAAAATCAGAACAGGATTTTTTTTTCAATTGCAGTTGATACACCCAATATTTTATTAGTTTCAGGTGTCCAGTATGGTGATTAGACATTTATATAACTTACAAAGTGATAACCCTTATTATTGAATATATTCCCTATGCTGCAATTTATATTCCCATGATTATTTAGTAAATGCCAATTTGTATTTAATCCCTTCAACTTTTTCATCCAGCCCCCTAACCCCACTCCCATCTGGTAACTATTAGTTTGTGCTCGGTATCTGAGTTCGTTTCTGATTTGTTTGTTTATTTTGTTTTTTAGATTCCACATAAAAGTGAAATCATGTATTTGTCTTTCTCTGTATGACTTATTTCACTTAATATAATATCCTCGAGTTTTATCCTTGTTGTAAATGGTAAGGGTCTATTCTTTTTTACAACTAATATTCCATTGTATGTATGTACCACCTTTTCTTTATCCAATTTTATTGATGGACACTTCAGTTGTTTTCATATCTTGGCTATTGTAAACAAGGTTGCAATGAACATAGGGGCTCATATATCTTTTTGAATTAGTGTTTTGGATTTCTTTCGATAAATACCCAGAAGAAATTTCTAGGTCATACATAGTTCTGTTTTTAATTTTTCAAGGAATCTCCATAGTGTTTTCTATAGTGACTGCACCAATTTACTAACAGTGTAATGAGGTTCCCTTTCCTTCACATCCCTGCCAACAGTTGTTGCTTGTTGATTTTTTTATGATAGCCATTCTGACAGATGTAAGGTGATATCTCATTGTGGATTTAATTTGCATTTCTGTGATGATTACCAATGTTAAGCATCTTTTCCCATGTCTATTGGCCATGTGTGTATGATGTAGTCCCATCTTATTATTTATTTATTTATTTTTGTTTCTTTTGCCCAAGGAGACAAATAAAAAAAAAATTTACTAAGATTAATGTCGGAGTTTACTGCCTATATTTTCTTATATAAGTTCTATGGTTTCAAGTCTTACATTTAAGTCTTTAATCCATTTTTAGTTTATTCTTGTAGATGGTGTAAGAAGATAGTCTAGCTTCATTTCATTTTTTTGCATTTATTTCTGTCCAGTTTTCCTAACATCATTTATTGAAGAGACCAACTTTGCCCCATTGTATAGTCTTGCCTTCTTTGTTATAGATTAATTGACCATGTAAGCATTGGTTTATTTCTGGCTTCTCTATTCTGTTCCATTGATCTGTGTGTCTGTTTTTATTCCAGTACTGTGTTGTTTTGATTATAGCTTTGTCACATAATTTGATACCAGGTAAGGTAACACTTCCAACTTTGGCGATTTGGAGTCTTTTATGGTTCCACATAAATTTTAGGATTATTTCCTCTAGTTCTGTGAAAAATGCCATTGGTATTTCGATAAAGATTGCATTGAATCTATAGATTGCTTTGAGTAGTGTGGACATTTTAATGATGTTAATTCTATCAGTGAGCATGGTATATGCTTCTATTTATTTGTATCTTCTTTAGTTTCTTTCTTCAAAGTTTTATAATTTTCCTAGTACAAGTCTTTAACCCACTTGGTTAAATTTATTATTAGGTTTTCTTTTTTTGATGCAATTGTAAATGTGATTATTTTCTTAATGTCTCTTTCTGATAGTTTGTTACTGGTGGTTAAAAATGCAACTGACTTCTGAATATTAATTTTGTATGCTGCTATTTATCAGTTCCAATGGTTTTTTGGTGGAATCTGAGGGGTTCTGTATATATATAGTATCATGTAATCTGCAAATAATGACAGTTTTTTATTTAGATGTCTTTTATTTAGATGTCTTTCCTATTTAGATGTCTTTTATTTCTTTTCCTTGTCTGATTGCTGTGGCCTAAACTTCTAATACTATGTGGAATAAAAGTGGTGAAAGTAAACATTCTTGCCTCATTCCTGATCTTCAGGAAAATACTTTTGGCTTTCATCATTGAACATTATGTTAGCTGTGATTTTATCATATATGGCCTTTATTATGTTGAAATATGTTTCCTCTGTTTCTACTTTGTTGAGCGTTTTTAACATAAATTGATCTGAAATTTTGTCAAATGCTTTTTCAGCATCTATTGATAAAATTGTATGATTTCTTTTTTTTCATTTTGTTTATGTGGTATATCACATTAATTGATTTGCAGATATTAAACCAATCTTGCATTTCAGAAATAATCCTACAGGATCATAGCGCAGGAACTTTTGAATGTGTTGAATTTGGTTTCTTAATATTTTGTTGAAAATTTTTACGTCTATGTGTATCAGATAATAGAATATAATATTTTGTTTGTAAGGTCTTTGGTTTTGGAATCAAGGTAGTGCTGGCTTTGTAGGATGAGTTCGGAAGTCTTCTTTCCTCTTGACATTTTTTGGAATATTTTGTGAAGGATAGGTGTTATTCTTTGACTGTTTGGTGAATTTCACCTGTGAAGTCATAAGTAAGAACATTTTGTCGGAAGTGTTTTTACTAGTGATTCAAGTTTGTTAGTGGTTATTCATGTGTTCAAGATTTCTGTTTCTTTTTTATTTAGTATTGAAAGATTGTATGTTTGTAGAAACTTATCTATTTCTTCTAGATTGTTGTTTTTCTTTTTTGACATATAATTGTTCTTAATATTTTCTTTTTTGTTTTTATTTTTTTAAATTACATTTTACATACAATATTACATTGGTTTCAGGTGTTCAGCACAGTGATGAGTCATTTATATAACTTACTAAATCCTCATTCTAATACATCAGATTTCCCTCTACCACCATACATAGTTATTACAATGTTGTTGACTCTATGCCCTGTGCTGCATTTTACATCCCTGTGACTATTCTGTGACTATGAATTTGTACTTCTTGATTTCTTCCCCTTTTGTATCCACCCCTCCAGCTCTCCTCCCATCACCCCAACAAATTTAGTACCCATCTACACCACACAAACTTACAGCCTCATTGACTATATTCCTATGCTATACTCTGTATCTTCTTAACTTGTAACTATCAAACTAAACTTCTCTATCCCTTTCCCTTGCTGTACCCACTCTTTTATCCCTCCTGCCATCTTAAAGAAGTCCCTCTAAGATTCGTTATAGCACTAGTTTGGTGGTGATAAACTCCTTCATTTTTTCCAATCTAAGAAGTTCTCTATCTCTCCTTCAATTTTGAACACTTCAATTTGGATACATTATTCTTGGTTGTAGATCCTTTTCATCACCTCGAATATTTTCTGCCATTCCCTTCTGGCCTGTAAAGTTTCTGATGAGGAATAAGCTGAGAGTTAAATGCATGTCCCCTTATAAGTTACTACTTGCATTTGTCTTGGTGTTTTTAGAATTGTCTCTTTTTCTTTAGTTTTTGCCATTTTAATTGTGATGTGTCTCAGTGTGTTCCTGTTTGGGATCATCTTGTTTGGGACTTTCTGTACTTCCTGGGCTTGTATGTCTATTTCCTTCACCAGGGTAGGAAAAATTTCAGTGGTTATTTCTTCAAATAAGTTCTTGATCCCTTGCTTTCACTCTGTACCCTCTGGTAGGTCTCTGATGTGAATGTTTTTTTGCTTAAAGTTGTCTCAGAGGAATCTCAAACTGTTCTCTCATGTTTTTGGATTCTTATTTCTATTTGTTGTTCTGATTGGGTGTTTTCTGCTGGCTTTTCTTGCAAATCACTGCTTTGCACTTCTATTTCATCTAGTTTGGTGACTTTTATTTTATTATTTATTTCAATTAATGTAATCATTGTCTCTGGTCCCTTATAATGGTTTGTAAGTCTTTCTTTATGCTTGCTATCTCTCTGATGAGATTATTAATATCATTAGTTCCCTAAGCATTTTTATAATTATTGCTTTGAGCTCTGTTTTTGATGGGTCATCTGTTCCCATTTCTTTTACTTTCTTTGTCTGTTGTTTGACTTATTTTGAGCTCCCTGTCTCTCGTTTCTCATTCTGGTGTCCTCTTTGTTTGTATAGTAGATATTCTGCTCCTTCACCCAACACTTGCAGCTGCAGTTTCTTTGGTGTTTGCTGCTGATACTGGGTGGGCAGAGGTCTGTGGGGGAGAGGCATTAGTGCCTTTGTCATTTTTCTGGGGGTACAGGGGCAGTGCAGGTCGTTTGGGCATAATTGCACCTTTCTGTTCTCGGTTTGCCCCAAGGACTCTGCCCTGAACCTTGGAATCAGCTGTGCTGTATGCTGTTCTTTCCTATCATACTGCTTGTGGATGAAGAAATGCACCCACAGCCCCATCTCTCCTTCTCCTTCCTGGCCAGAGCGAAGTCACACTGAGGCTCCTGACTACCCCATCACTCCCCCTTCTCTTGGAACTAAAGTGAAGTTGGTCCACCTTCTAGAGGCCAAGGTGAGGTCTGGTTGCAGTGCCTCATGGCCACCTCTGGGTCTCCTTTGCTCTGTCCCCCAGACCAAGTGAGGTCTGGAACACTCACCCACCACCTTTTTCCTCCTCCCTCCCCCAGCAGTAGAGTTCCCAGTGAGGACCAATGAGCGGCCTGGGTCTCTGCATTTCCCATTTTTTTCTCCTCCATTTAATTCTCTGCCCACCTGTAGGTACTTTGGTGTGAGTGGTGGGTTTCTTAGCTATAATTGTGTGTTGCGTAGAGAGTCCTTAGTTGAGTTATAGATGTTTTATTAGTAGTAATCTCCAGAGGAGTTTTTCGAAGGTTCCTTTCATGCCACTATTTTGTTGCTCCTTTCATTTCTAATATTTTCTTACAATCCTTTGTATTTCTGTGGTGTCGGTTGTTACTTCTCTCTCTTCTTTTATAGTTTTTCATGTTTTTTTATTAAATTTGTGGGGGTGAGATGGGTTAGTAAAATTATATAGGTTTCAAGTAAACAATTTTATAATATTTGTACCTCTACGTTTTGCATTGTGTGCTCACCACCCAGAGTCATTTCTTTCACACCATATATTTCACCTCCCCCTGCCCCCTTCACTTCTGCTCTTTCATTTCTAATTTTATTTATTTGGATCCTATCTATCTTTTTCTTTTTCTTTTCTTTACATTTTTTTTGATGACTCTGGTTAAAGGTTTATCAATTTATTTTATTTTTTTAAACAACCAGCTCTTGGTTTTATGAATTTTCTGTGGTTATTTTTATATTCTATTTTATTTATCTCTGTTCTAATCTTTATTTTTCCTTTCTTCTACTCTATTTGGGCTTTGTTAACTCTTTTTTTGTTTGTTTGTTTTAGTTTTTTTAGTTTTATAGGTATAAAATTAGATTGTTTATTTGAGAATTTTCTTGTTTTTTTGAAGTAGACCCATATTGCTATGAATTTTCTTCTTAGAATTGGTTTTGTTGTGTCCAAGATTTTAGGTCATTGTGTTTTTATTTTCATTTGTCTTAATGTATCTTTTAAATTTTTTTATCTTGTTTACCCATTCATTGTTTTGTAGCATGTGACTTAACTTCCATGTGTTTGTATATTCTTTCTTTTTGTAATTGATTTCTAGTTTCATACCATTGTGATCGGAGAAGCTGACTTCTTAAATTTATTGTGGCTTGTTTTGTGGCCTAACATGTAGTTTATCCTAGAAAATGTCCCATGTGTGCTTGAAAAGAATGTCTATTCTGCTGCTTTGGAGTGAGATGTTCTAAAAACATCAATTAAATGCATCTAATCTAATTTGTCATTTAAAACTACTGTTGTGGGAGTTCCCTGATGGTGTAGTGGTTTAAGGCTTCAGCGCTGGCGCTGTCAGCGCTGCGGCCTGGGTTCGAATCCCAGCCAGGGAGCTACCCACATGCAAAAAAAATAAATAAATAAAAATAAAAAATAAAACCACTGTTCCCCTATTGATTCTGCCTGGATGATTTATCCATTGATGTTAATGGAGTGTGAATTCTCCTACTATGGTTGTATTACTATCACTCTTTTCTATGTCCATCCATCAATATTTGCTTTATGAATTTAGGTATTCATATGTTACATGTATTAATGTTTACAAGGTTTATATCCTCTTGTTATACTGATCTCTTTATCATTCTATAATAATGCCTCTTTTTATAGCCTTCATTTCAAAGTCTATTTTGTCTAGTATAAGTTTTGCTACCTTAGCACATTTTTCATTTCCATTTACATGAAATATATTTTTATATCTCTTTCTTTTAGTTTGTGCATGTCTTTCAATCTGAATCTGAAATGGTTCTCTTGTAGGCAGCATATGCATGAGTCTTGTTTTCTCCTCTGTTCAGCCATGCTTTGTCTTTGATTAGAGCATTTAATCATTTTACATTTAAAATAATTATGAATAAGTGTGTAGTTATTGCCATTTTATTATTCATATTTTTTATATTATTATTATTAAAGAAGTTCCTTTGACATTACTTCAGATTCTTGTTTGGTGGTGATAAACCCCTTGAGTTTTTTCTTGTCTGAGAAGCTCTATCTCTCCTTTAATTGTAAATGATAGCTTTGCTGGGTAAAGTAATTTTGGTGTAGGTCCTTGCTTTCATCACTTCGAATATTTCATGTCAATCCCTCTGCCCTACAGTGTCTGTTTAGAATGAGCTGATAGTCTTATGGGTGCTCCCCTGTAGGTACTAATTGCTTTTCTGTTGCTTCTTTTATTATTCTCTTTTTGTCTATAACATTTGGCATTTTAATTATGATATGTCTTGGTGTGGATCTCTTTGTGTTCATCTTATTTGGGACTCTGTGCTTCATGGCCATGTATGTCTGTTTTATTTGCCAGGATAGGGAAGGTTTATATCATTATTTCTTCAAATAGGTGTTCAATTTCTCGCTCTCACTCTTTTCCCTCTGGCACCTCTCTGAAATGAATATTGGTACACTTGATGTTGCCCCAGACGCCCCTTCTACTATTCTCTCTCTCTCTTTCTCTCTCTCTCTCTCTCTCTCTCTCTCTCTCTCACACACACACACACACACACACCCATACTGTTCTAATTAGGTATTTTCTTCTACCTTGTCTTCCAAATTACTGATTCACTCCTATGCATCATTTAATCTACTGTTGATTCCCAATTTTGTATTCTTCATTTCAGTTATTGTATTTTCATTTCTGAATGGTTCTTTTGTGTTTTCTATGTCCATTTTTATATTTCCTATCTGTTGAAGTTCTCACCAAGTTTATATATTCTTTCCCAAAGTTTATTGAGCATTCTTATAACCAGTGTTGTGAACGCCACATCAAGTAGATTGCTTACCTTCATTTAGTTTAGTTTTTTTCTTCCTAGGTTTTTGTCCTGTTCTTTCATTTGGGACATGTTTCCTTGTCTCCTCATTTTGGCTACCTGCTTGTGTTTGTTTCTATGTATTAGGTAGATCTCCTATATCTCTCAGTCTTGGTGGGTTGGCTTATATAGTAAGTGTGCCCTGGGGTTTGGTGGCACAGTTGCCATGGTCACCTAAGCTAGGTGCTTAGGGGTGTACCTCTGTGGGTTGTATGTGGCTTCCTGTTGTAGTGGAGCCTTGATTGCTGTAGGCATGTCAGTGGGTGGAATTGACTCTCAGCATGACTGGTTGTAAAGATTGACTGGCCTTAGTACAGCAGATGAACTGTTATATGGGGCTGGTCTCACAGAGTAGGATTCACTATAGCGGGTTTCTAGTACCTGCTGAGTTCACCCTTTGCGTTTATTGTTTGTGGCACTAATTGGTTGGTGCTCCAGTGTGGTCTGAAAATGGTCACCTGCTGTGTGAGTTCTGGTACCGTCCAGGAGGGGCTCTGGTGCAGGCCAATTCAAGTGCTGCATGTACCCATCCCAGGGCCACTTGGTAGGAGCAATAGTGATTTGCAGTTGGTAGCTGCCTATGCTGAGCTTGGAGGCACCTGGGAGAGGCTATGCTGGGAAACAAAGCCAACTGCCACCAGTGCCAACCTGAGGGCCACTTAGCAAGTAGTACAGGGCATGTCAAGGGCAGCTGATGCTTGTTTGGGGTTTGTGGACCTTTGAGAGATTTTCCTAAATAAATTTGGTGGAACAAGGTCCCAGAGAATCACCAGGGTGGGGCAAGAGAGGTGTGAGCAAGTTAGTGGAGACTCAGATATGGAGCCCACCTATGTCTTCAGGCTCTGTGATGAGAGGGCTCAACAAATTAACAACATGGAGAAGAAAGCTGCTCTTCTCATTCTTATCTGAAACCAGACATTTCAGTTCCTCCCTGTATGTCCATGGTGCTTTATGAGCTGCTGTCCGGTGCTGGAGATCAGAGCAAGTGGGTCCACCAGTGAGTAAGTCTGTGTGCAGGCCCTTTAAGAGGAATGCCTGAGACTCCAGCAGCCTTTGGTCTCACCAGGTCAGAATCCCCACTAATTTTTACAGCCAGATGTTGTAGGGACTCCTTTTCTTGGCACAGTGTGGAGCTAGGACCCTCCCTTCTCAGGAGGCCCCTCCATAGCCAAGATATCCCTCCCAATTTTTAACTGTTGTATGTGGGTGTGGGACCAACCTGTTCGGGGTCTCCACCCCTCCTATCAGTCTCTATGTGGCTTTATTTTTATATGTGTCCTTTATTATAAGAGTTCCATTCAGATAGTCTTCAGGCAGTTCTCAAGGGTGGTTATCATATAATTTAGTTGTAATTTTGATCACCAGCCTTTTTTATTTAATTACTGTGTTGCCTTTCTCAATTTCACATTTTCTGCTGTAAATTGGGGATCATTATAATGGCTTTCCTATAGGATTGTTGTATAGTTCAAACAAAATAGCGTACCTGCTCTGAAAACCACAAAGCCGTGATTCTTAAATAATTTGGTTCAAAAACATTCTTAAGAAATTGATGAAGGCTAAAAAGCCTCCTCAAGTTCTTCACATGTAGATATGAGGATTTGCACATTTCAGAGGTTTCACAGACTCTGAAGAACTCAATTTAATACCTGTTCTAAAAGTGCTTACCTGAATGTGGAATATTCCAGCCCAGGCAAATGTAGCATTTTTTCAACTTGGCATAAATTAGGATGAGGCCTTAATTTATTTGATAAATGATCAGGGGGTCCTTACTAGGTACTGGGAGCTAGTATCTTTGGAGTATTAAAGTAAAAGGAGTCCCTTCATATGAATTCTATCAACTAAGAAGGTCACCTCACGATGGTGTCTGGCCTCAAAGCCTGTATCTGGGATTCTGGTCACCTCTAATTTGACATGGGGAGTGTCTACAAAAAGGTCAAGGGACTTTATCTAGGTCTATGAAAGTGTTATTTTCCCCAGGACTTGATATACTGAAGAATTTGGGGGCAGACAAGGAGAGGAAAGCCATGCTCAGCTTGGGTTAAGCACAACTCCTCAGAGGCCTTGGATCTCACAGTAAGAACCTCTCATGCCACTGAAAGGGCATTTGTAAACATCTGTCATTCTTCCACATTTCACTAAAAAGATCTTGAAGATTGTTGCTGCTAAACTAAGGAATCAAATATTTCTGGTGACATAATTCAGGATTAGGCATTTTCCCTATGAGCAGAGATTGTGTGCGTGTGCGTGTGCGTGTGTGTGTGTGTGTGTGTGTGTGTTCTGTTTTGTTCTGTTTTGTTCATGCAAGTCAGGATGTAAATCTCTCTCTACCATTTTCTAGTTTGAGAAAACATAAAAAATATATTTTTCCTATCTGAAAAGGAGGGCAATAAGCATGACTTCTGCATTTAGTTGTGTGTTAAATGAGATATTTTATATAACATGCTCAGAACTGTGCCTGGCATTTAATGAAAACTCAACAAATAGTAACAATTATGATTATCATCATCCTCATTCTCAACAACTATATCCTTAGCCATTGCTCACTGTTTTTACCAGCAACAAAAAATACATTTGTTTTTTGTTTTGAAGCTGCTATTTTGTTTTTTGTTTTGAAGCTGCTATTCTTCAATATGTCATTTTAAAAAGTATGGCTACTGTATTTATCTGTAGAGATGTCAATTTTTGTAATGACTTAGGCTTGATTTTCTAAGCTCCAATTGAGCAGTGTATGAATTGGGAAAGCAGGTGGAATTTAGGAAGAGCTGAAGGGATGTAATGGGTGAGGCTTGGAAGATACATTTAGAAGAGAAGGATAAAAAAGAAATGATTGGTCCTCATTGAGAGTGCCCTCCCAAATTAGGAAAAGGCAAGAGTAGAAAGCAGCAAATGGGTATAATTTCTCCTATTAGGAAAATAAATTATGTTAATAATCTGAGTAATATCCAGGAAAATGATCTCATTTAGTTTTAGTTGATTTTCTTTTTTTTTTTTTTTTGCTTTTTGGTTTGTGGGTAGCTCCCTGACTGGGAATCGAACCCAGGCCGCTGAGCTGATAGTGCCAACGCTGAAGCCTTAAGCCACTACACCATCAGGGAACTCCAGTTTTAGTTGATTTTCACTGGAAACTGGATTGCAGGAATAAAATAGAATATCTGCATGGAGGAAATTAGGAAGTGGTGATATACATGTATATCCAGGATAACTAAGAATTTAATATAAAATCCTGTTGAGTCAACCTGAATTCAATGGTTGACTTACCTACATATAAATAATTTATAACAAATGTTTTTCACATTGAAGTAAGGTTATTATTTTCTTTAAACAGCAGACTAGGGTTATGGTGCATTTGTAGAGGAAGAAAATGTAAGAGGACAGTTGGTGAAGACTATGATGCTAAAATCATGACCTAAAAGAGGACCCTTTTCTCTCTTAGACCAAACCTAACCCATGAATGAAAACAATGAAAATAGTCAGCCATGAGAATTCAGGGACTGTTAGGGAGCTCTGAAGAGTATATGTCCACCCATCAGCTCACCAGTCAGTCCCTCACCCTCTGATCTGCCTACAAATACTTGAATCACCACCACACAATGTTAATGGACCCATGCTGAATAAAGGTCCATACAACTGCCAGGGATTTTAATGTCTTCTTGCACATTCTCATCACCCAAAACCATCTGCATTTCTAGAGTTTGCTCTGTTTCGCCAGTTTACTTCACATTGTCTAGCTGGGTGTACATTGCAGAGGTCTTCAGAGACAATAGTTAGATTCATGTCTGGAATACTTTCACATACCATCAAACCAACTCCCACTCACATTTTTGCCTGTGGAAGAGATTCACAAATACCCAAGGAGCCCTCTGGCAACCAATAAGCGATTTCTTAAGTCTTTAATTATAAGCCAATGAAAACAGTGCCTTTAGTAAACTGCTGCCTCACTGTCACCTCTGACCCAGGTCAGACACTTAGCTATGAGTGTTTCCAGATGGAAACTGTTAGTGAATATCTACATTCAATAGGACTTTTATTTATGATGTAAGATCCTAGATAACCGATGAGTTGTATTTAATACATATGAGTGAGTGACCTCAATCTCGCGTGTGAAACCTTAATGTGTTTGGATGAGGCTTGGTCTATGGAAAAAGAAAAGTTTGTCCCCTCCAAGTTCCTTTGCCAGGAACCAGACACTTGGGCTGAGTGGAGGATGAGAAAGCCAGTCCAAATTATTAGGGCTTAATCATCCAGGAGGAACCCAATGCCCAAATAAAACATTTCATTTAGGTCCAAACCCTTGCTCAGCAGCACTGTCAGACACCATCTTCTCTTATATTTCAACATCCCAGATTATAAAGAAAAGCTCTTTTATCTCACAAGTCTCTGCCAAGCATGTATTCCTCATCTGCCTTTCCCCAGTCTGAACATTTTGTGGCTCTAGATCAAGCTTTTGTTGGAGTCTCATCAATATAATCCCAAATAATAGAGCATAGGAGTAAGGTGCTGCTGGAATACTTAAGCTTGTTCAAGCTCAGGGGAGATGGGTGTTAAGAGAATTGGATTTCCTCATCTCCAGGGTTTCCCAGGCTGGAAAAGGCACTTCTAAAAATCGCAGATACACTCCTAGCTTTCTGGATGTGCAGTGCTGTCTACAACCTATTGCTTTAGACAGTGTTTCTGTGTTTTGTTCCATCTCTAAACTGTATGATCTTCAACTGCTCTGCTCAGTGATTGTTTGGGCAGATGGATGCAAACTGATAAAACACATATGGTAGACAAAGATTAAGAACCCTCCTGGGTTGGGTATATCTACTTAGCGATTGTCGTGAGCATCTTAGCAGTTCAGAAAATAGAGATAAATTAACCCCTGGAATCTATTGTTGGATTTTAGTTATTTTTTAACTTCTGATAGCATTTCACAACATTGACTTCACTTTCTGGTATTACTATATAGTATTTTAGAGAGAGGAGCAGACACATCATGCAATCAATTCATGAACGGAAAGTGAGGTAATGAGAAAGACAGGCCAGAGCCACGCAGCTGAGAGTCATTGGCTGCAGCCCGAGGACTGTTTTCCTCAGCAGAAGGTGCTTCCTCTGGGGGAGGTTCTCATTACATCATCAGTGTATTTTTCCAGATACCAAGCTCCCTTGGGGTGTAGAAGCTCTGTCTGGGGAAACACTTATCATCCCTAAGCAAGCATTTAGATCTTTGTTTGCTCATTACTTTTCCTCCTGGTTTCCCCGTGCGTGTATGTTTTCCCTGTGTGCCTGTATGTATGTGTGCCCTTTCCTTAGAGATTACCACTGGGTAAGACTTTGCGAATTTATTTTGACAATTAATTTCTTTGTTACTATTTTTAATACAAATGTTAAGCAGCTTTCTTCTGTGGATCCATGACTTCCATGCTATTTTTTATTCCAGAAACAATAGTTCTCTTGGCTCAGACACACACACACACACACACACACACACACACACACACACCAAGGTATAAGAGTACAGAAACGCATTTGAGAAAATTCTGTACAGTGTATAAAATACTTTAACTTATATTATTACAGGAAAACGATGAGAGAGCTCTTATTACTATACCCCTTTCATAAAGGAAAAAAAAACTTAGTCAGAAATATGAGGGGATTTGCCAATATTACATGGTTCTTAGATCACAAAACTTAAATGAGAAACCAAAAGTAAAACTTTGACTTCTCAACCCAGACACTGGCCAATATATGTTTTATGGCTCCTCTTGGAAGGTGAGCAAGGAGGCGATGATGAAAATCCCAGTCCCAGTAGGCTAACGGAGGATCTGATCACCTACACAGAGGGGCGAGCTGAGAATGAAATAGTAATTGGTACACGTCCAGGAAGCCTGAGCAAAGGCTGGTGACGTGGCTTTAGTACAGATGAGCAAAGGAATAAACTCCAATGGCTTCGTGGCACCCAGAAGCTCTTTACATGCCAGCATGCAGTGGTCTCTCTCTTTTTTTTTTAATGGTAGTTCTGGTACAGCTCAACCCACTCAGATTGGCATCTCAGCAATCATGGACCTTGAGAAAGGAGATGCTGTACTAGTTTCCTGAGGCTCCATAACAAAGTACCGCAAATAGGTGTCTTAAAGAATAGTTTATTTTGTCACAGTTCTGGAGGCTAGAATTTCAAGATCAAGGTGGAAGCAGGTTGTCCTTTGGAAGGCTCTGAGAGAGAATCCTTCCCATGCCTACTTGGCTTCTGGCAGTTTGCTGGTAATGGTTGGCATTCCTTGGCCTGCAATGCATCACGCTGATCTCTGCCTTTGTCTTCACACAGATTCTTCCTGTCTCTATGTCCAAAATTTCCTCTTTTAGTAAGTACACCGGTCATATTGAATTAGGGCCTACCCTGATGACCTCATCTTAACTTGATCATATGCAAAGAACCTGTTTCCAAATAAGGTTACATTTGGGTTAGGACTTGAACATCTACAGGAGATATAATTCAGTTCATAGCAGTAAAGAAAATATTTTTTCTTGGAAATATCTACTAATCCAAAAACGGTCATCCTTGATGAGCCTATTTTGATTTCACCAACCTTGAACATGATGATTAACTGACTTTTTTTTGTGAATAAAGATCAACTTTTCCCATTAGTTTTTTATTAACTTCTGCATTTTGACAAAAGACCCTTGGAATTTAATATAGAATATCCCCCTCCCAAGAAGGTAAAACAGAAGGTTACCATCATTATGAAAATGTATTACTTCTCTCTTACTTGAACTATGAACTTCTATTCATTTACCTTAACAAGAATAGGGAATATACAGCATCTGGCAGAAGTAACACCATTTCTTAGGTAGTTAAAATATTGTTACGTTATAGAATCACATGCTTATGATTTTGTAATAAAAGATTTGGTGTGGATTACCAGTTCATAAAAAAAGGTGTAACTTCTGCCAGACCCTGTAGTTAATATGACCCAAAATCTATTACATCTTATTATGATTATTCAAAGGAATACCTGTCCAGAGGAAATTATTTTCCAATGTAATATTGGAAAAGTTATACAAGTTGCATTTTCAAAAGGACTTAATTTTATATTTCTAACTTATTTTTAAAAATAAATTATTTTTCTCTTTTTATAGTAAGAGCAAGATTTTAAAAAACATCAATAATAAGGAAGAGGGAAGGAGGAAGAAAAGAGGAAGAAGAGTAAATCCATGAAAGAGTGTAGCATATAAGGGACGAAGGTGACAAGTTTCTATGACAGCAGGTGTACCCCAAAGCTGGGAAGAGCTTTTCAAAGCTGCTCCTGCTCTCTGGTCTCTGGGCTCAGAGATGCCTCGCTCTGTTCTGTCCTAGCTGAACACCAGGAATGACATGCTTCTGATGACACAGTTGTGCCAGGGACCCCAGCCAAGTCTAAACTCTCATTTTTATTTGCCTGAGCATTTTTTGTCAATTTGAATTCACAAGTGAAAGTAACCGCAAGAGAACATCCAAGGTAGCTTTTTTCATCAAATGACTTCCCTAAACCCCACCCCGCCAGAGCTTATCTGTTTGCCTTGTATGTCCCAATGTCTCAGAAAAACAGGATTTCGGAGTTCCCTGGTGGTGTAGTGGCTTAAGGCTTCGGCGTTGGCGCTGTCAGCGCTGCAGCCTGAGTTCAATTCCCAGTCAGGGAGCTACCCACATACCAAAAAGCAAAAAAAAAAAAAAAGAAAAAAAGAAAAAAACAGGATTTCATAAAGGAAATACCTCACCGAGCACCTCCCCATGTGTTTTCTTCAGAGGCCCCACACGCCTGCACCCCTGAAGGAGGGCTGGGGTAACTGAGGACTGCAGTTTGGATTTTCTCTACAGAGAAATGAGAACTCTTAGTTCAGGCCAGGAACCCCTCTTCTACCCACTCCCATTCCCATGCAAATCAAACAATCTGATTCCCAGCATAACTTTCCTGGGTACAAGCATAGATGCAAACAAACCCCGTAAATAGATGAGTAACTACATTTTTGCTAAGAGGATTGAATTTATAAAGGTCTAAGGGGAGTCTTGATGAAGGAGACAAGCATAAAATTCAGTGCTCTGACAGCATTACTCAACATGTTGTCTGAGAACCACTTTTGGCAGAATCATCCATAAAAGCTTGATAACAAAAATTAACAAGGTTTCCCAGGCTTTGCTCCAAACCAACAGAAATTCTTGGAATAGGGACTCAGGAATCTCATTTTTCTCAAGTTTCCCACATGCCTTCAATGCACATGAAAGTGTGAGAGCCACTGCATGACGCGAATGTATATGAGGACAGCCAAGGGTTAAATGATTATGGACCCCAAAACGTACTTTGCATTTCTGTTGTGGGCAGAGACAACGGCTTATCATCTTTTTGTCTTTATATATCCCTTGCCTGGCAGAGTGTCTGTTTAATAAACCTTTGCTGATTAAGCAATAAATATGACAGGTTTACCCATCAGGAAATTAGCAGAGTTTATGCTTGTTCTCAGTAAATTACTGAGACTTATTATAACATGGGTTTAATATGAGGCCAGGTCTAGTTAGAGCTTTACCTTTATTCCTATTATCCCCAAACAGTAGATTTTCATCACAAATGCTGCCTCCTCATCCCTTGAGTTATGAACTTGTTTATGCTCTTCCTTATCACTCCTCAATGGCAAAGCTATGCCGACAGCAGACGGCAAAAAGGAGCCAAACTGGCCTAATTAGAGAGAAAGTTGCAAAGGTGCTCAGTTAATATGTATTCAGTACTACAGTGACCTCTCTATTTAACCAAAGTCTAAGGACACCTATCAGCGACACGATGCATGTCCAGCCCTTTTCACATTGTGCTCCTTGTGCACAGGAACTAGACTCAGTGGGGAAGAGAAAGCCAGGGCCTGGGAGAGTGTCTTCATTATTTTGTTGCTGTTGTTGTTTTAATTGTAGTCGACATACAATATTATATCAGTTTTAGTTGTACAACAGAGTGATTAGACATTTATATACCTTACGAGGTAATCACCACAGTAGATCTAGTACCCATTATACATAGTTATTAAGATATTACTGACTATATTCCACATGCTGTTCATTACAACCCCATGAATGATTCTGTAAGTACAAGTTGTACTTCATAATCTCCTTCACCTTTTTCACCCGTCTCCTGACACCGTCTGGCAACAATCAGTTTGTTTGGGAGATCTTTGAGTTTCCTTCTGTTTTGTTTTTTCATTTAATTTATTTTTGTTTTTAGACTCCACATGTGAGTAAAATTATATGGTATTTGTCTTTCTCTGTCTGACTGATTTCATTTAGCATAATACCCTCAAGGGCCATCCGTGTGTCAAAATGACAGAATTTCATGATTTTTTATGGCTGAGTAATATTCCATTGCATGTATGTACCACCTATTCTTTATCCAATCATCTAGCGCTGGACATCTAGGTCGCTTCTTTGCTGACTGCCCTCCATGCTAAGTTCTCTTGAAGCTCTCGGGTTAGGTCTGTGAGAGGCTGTGAGAGGCATCTGGGAGATGTGCTGCAGGAATGCATTTCAGACAGTGCTTCTCTGAACTTGCTCTTAGGCTGCAGAGTTTCCCTCTGACTAGTGACCCTTTGGGGATGGTTTAGTAGTTTAGGAAATTAATAAAGTCAGAAGAAACAAACCAATTTGGTTATAAGTC
This sequence comes from Lyroderma lyra, assembly GCA_004026885.1. Classification (NCBI taxonomy): domain Eukaryota; kingdom Metazoa; phylum Chordata; class Mammalia; order Chiroptera; family Megadermatidae; genus Lyroderma; species Lyroderma lyra. The sequence goes on along the minus strand of PVJL010001749.1, from coordinate 218,854 downwards.
CCGGTGCCTATAAGCACTCTATCTCCAGGAAATTGATGGAGATCAGACAGGAAAATGCTAGAGATGAAAGCTCTGAGTGGTTTGGCAAATCTGATTTGAGATGTGCTGACTGAAGAAGTGCCCGGACTAGAAATATGAGAAGAAATGTTGGGTCCTGGGAAAGGGCACTGTTGTTGGGGCTTGGGTTTTCATGGTTTTTTCTCTTTCTTTTTTTGTTTTTTCTTCTTCTGTTTTTATCTTTAGAAAAGAAAGCAGAAATAAAGCTGATGTGAATAATTTCAGTCATGTGTATATTCTAACTCTGGCACATTCTTTGTCATGTTAACTTCTTTTTGTTTCAAAGAACAGTGTCAATTTACTAGTCCCAAACTTCATGGTGTTTTTAATTTTAACAGAGGATTTTGCCAAACCTCGCCCAAAGAGAAATATTTTTATTATCCAGCTCTTTTGCGGACTCCACAGCTTGGGTGTGGTTCACTCCCCAGTTCAGCATCTGTCTGTGCTGCTGAGAAAGCAAACCCGATGGCCATGAAAGGTGAAAGTTTTCTAGATGGATTGGCATCTGCCTCCATCTGATGTGAGAGACATGCCATAGGGAATAAATGGCAGAAACAGGGGACCAAATTAAGATTTATATTTAACAGTGTTAAACGTGATATAAAGAAAATATAATAACTTCTCAACCTTTTGCCTAAGACCAAGAAAATGTGAAAGCTTTATCCTAATTATGATAATCATGGCTATCAGTTATCGAGCATTGACTCTATGGCAGAATCCTACTCTGGTGGTTTTATAGATACATCATCCTCCCAACAGCCATACAAAGGAGCAGACACATCAAAGGGAGTTGACTTGGCCTATCATTTTGCCAGTTACATGGTGAGTCCACACCCTTAGAAAACAGACCTCAAGAACCCAGGTTTAATTTATTCAGCTGAAATGATTTCCCCCAGAGATTAAAAAGGTGAGTAACCAGAAAGAAAAATCACATGGGAGGACATGTAGATAATAGTTTTAAAGTGAGTCAGGAAGTAAGAATGGCAAAATGCAGAGTATGGGTGTGGAGGGTATGATTGAAATTTGACATAGCCCAAAGCACTCTGATAGCAGAAGAGGTTTTATATAAGGAGGCTTCAAGGCTCTTAAATGATAGCTTATCCAGATTTTTAGCAGCATCTTCTAGATTGACTCCTAGTTGCACATTTTTAAAAATGTTATGCAATTTATGTTCATGGACTCCAGTTTATTTTAAAGGTTAAATAAAACCTCAAAACAGAGTAGACTGGCCAAAACAATGTAATTATAAAACTGGGTATAATGAAATTTTAGCTTTGAATTTGACCCAAAGAATAATTATTTTAGATATATTTCTCTCTGGTGAATAAATTAGCAGAATTCTTATATTTTTTTTCTACAACTGCATGTTTAGGAACCCATATATCCTATGGATAAATTAATGAGAGCCCAAGAATTTGCACTGAGTTTATGGAAATGGGCACTCATCTCTCAGATAAGGTGTTTTAGTGTGCCTCTTGCTTTGATATAAAGTTAGCCCTGAGGAACTCCCAGAGCTCCCAATGCAAGCTTTGGAACATATTTTGCTTTTTCAGACATAATAAGCTCCTCACAGCAATGTCAAAGGCAAGATATCTTTAAGAATAGTGTAAGAGCACAGACAAGCTCCTGAACTGATGATTATGAGTAACTAGAATGAGAAACTGATAATTAACTGCTATTTGAGAAGGAACTCTTGAAGAATGGGCCTTGTGTAAATGTGGACGGGGGAATTATCTATATAGTTGGAGCCCAAATGGATCTAGGCAAGGATTTCATTTATTATATAAACTTTCCTATGTTTTATTCTACGTTTCTCTTTGTCAATTAAGTGGGACCAGCAAAATTTTTCTTTAGTATGGTGCATAGGACAACATTGCAATTTATGGAAAGTCCATTTTTACTCTTACAACATATTTCCACTGTATTTATGATGTATGAGCTTTGATATCAATTTTAGAAACCAAATACTAATTTACCATCTGAGTGAACATTCCTATTATGCCTCACCCTCCACGTTGATTCAGTTGGGATCTCCCACCCTGGGAAGTCCAGCTTCCTGAGGGCAACTGTTTCCCTGCCAGATACTGAATCAGTTGTCCTCAATCTTAGAAAACTGGAATATGAAGGCAGGGATTTTTAATGATTCAGACACCTGGATATAGAACTCAAGAATCTAGGCCAGCAAATGAGTACAAAGCAGTCACAATTTACTCTTGTTGCATATAACCTTCCCCTTCCCTTAGTCATGGAACTTTAACAATATTTATTTCCTTGACATTTGACAATGGGCTCTGGAGCTAGTGGTAATTGTAATACTGCACTTGCTCCTTTTTGATCTTTCTCAGGTAGAGACGAGAGAAATACAGTCCGTACAGAGATGCTCAGGCTGAGACATTCAAGGGTATTGCTAAGGAAATAGAAGATAGATTCTTAGCCCTCAGGATCAAGCTATGAACCTTTGGCAAGTGTGTCTAGTTTAGGAGCCAAAAGAAGAAAAGCCACCAAACAGCTTTTAAAAACAAAAGGACAGGATGGTAAGCCGAGAGGCCATCACGTGCAGTGGCACAGGGAGCCAAACAGAAGGGCTTTGAGGGGAAGGCAGCATTATTCATCACAGGAAGATCTGAGAAAATGAGTCCTCTGTGAAAACAGTGGTTCTTCCTAGTGAATGGTATCTTCACTGCACAACAGCAATAAGGAATTCATTCTTAATATATAACAATTATAATTTCCTAAATAAGGATTTATGCTTTCTTTTCTTCTTCTCTCCATCCTCCCTTCCTTCCTTTTTTCTTCCTTCCTTCCTTTCCATTTCCTTCCTTCCTTCCTTCCTTTCTTTCTTTCTTTCTTTCTTTCTTTCTTTCATTCATTCTTTCTTATAAAACAATCTAAACCATGCAAAATTAATTTGAAGTTAGTGTTCAGCTTTGAAATATAGGCTCAGAATTTATGGTATTTCTTTTCTCTTATATTCTAACAAAAGGATATTTAGTACAGTATCGTCAATCAGACCAGTCTTCTCTCAAATGAGAATATTTTGAAGAACAAAACAGTCAAAGACACTTTGTTTCCAGATTCTAGAAACAGCTCTTTCATTCTCTGTTCATCTTTATGTGATTTCCTTAATTATGTGCCACATTTTTCTCTTCAAAATGATGCTGACGTATAGTAACCCTCATATGCATCATATTCTCAACTTGTTATTTGATGCCATCTGTTTAACACAATATAAAAGAATTAGGAGTCCTATCACATTAGCTAAATGCATCTGATCCCCCTCCAAAGACATATATGGCACAACTCTACTGGGCAAAAATTGCGGGTGCTAAATCATCCAGTAGTTTCAGATGAGAAACATGTGCTTCACCCCAGTATAAATGTTACATGTTCTCCTACATCATTGCCCTTCCTTTTCCTGGTAAATAGACTAGCTTCTGGAAAATCTAGACCACTTGACAAGCCCTGAAAAAATGTATTTTCTAAGCGTAGGAGTCAGCAGAGTCTGGTGGAGAGCTCTGGCTTTGCATGCCATCACATAATGAGGCAGTTATATAACCTCTCATTTTGAAAATAGGTATACTCTTATGGGTTGAATTATGTGCCCTTCAAAAATTCATATGTTGAAGTCTTAACTCACAATACCTCCAAATAAGGCTTTATTGGGGGATAGGGTCTTAACAAAGGTCATCAAGTTAAAATGAAGTAGTTAGGATGGGCCTACGCCAACATGACTGATGTCTTCATAAAATTGGGAGATTTAGAAACAGACTAGCATGCAGAGAAAACACCATGTGAACATGAAGATGGCCATCCACAAGCCAAAAGGAGAAAGATGGGACAGATCCCTCCCTCACAGCCCTAAGAAGAAAGCAACTTTTCCAACACCCTTATTTCAGACTTATAACTTCCACAACTCTGAGACAATAAATTTCTGTTGTTTAAACCACCCAATTTGTGCTACTTTGTTATAGGAACCCTAGTAAACTACAGATACTCTTAATAGATTTATGTCACTAGGCTGCATCCAAGATTACAGAAAATATGTAGTGTCCAACCCTGCTTCAGGGCTGAAACTGCCCTTCCTAGAACATTGCATTTGAGAACAGCTTTAGTGAAATTGAAAGACAACTCATGTTCTCATGTGAAATGTACTTCAGCTGCCATTATAGTGTCTATAGTTTTATGTTGCCTTCCAACTGCCAACCCGTCTGTCCCCCCATGCATTCCCCATGACATCCTAAGGCAGGAGCCAAGCAAGGAGGCCACGGGGGCATAGAATATCTAAGAGACAGAACTGACCCTCTGTACTGTTCCTCCCTCATTCACACACCGCACATCACCCTGTATGGCCCTGGAGGATGGCTGTTTAGTTAATGATGGATAAGATTCCTCAAGGGAGGAACAACCTAAGACAGGCACGGTCACATAGGGGCCATCAGGAGAGAACTTGGGCTCTACAGAGGTGAGGCACAGCCCCTCACCCTCTCTGAGGTTAATCTCTTGTCCCCTGGCTGCCTTGCTTCTCACAGACAGCTCAGGCTGAGATCTGATGGAATGATGTCAGTAAAAGCTTCCTTGAGGGGTGTCTCAGCAGACTGAAATCCCCTGGAATGATATTGACCATTCCCCCTTAATGGATGGTTTGATACTAACAATGACTCCATCCCCTGGGGGTAAGCGCTGGTGTGTGAAGGCACAGTAAGTGCTGGAGCACAATGGGGACATTTGGGAAAAGCAGTTTCAAGGCACGTAACTCAGACCCTGGAAAATATCAGTTTCACTTCCTTGTATGCCCACTAATAAAGCTATGCATTAGCCCGACTTGGGCACTCAGCCCATGAAGCTGGAGCCCCTTGGCTCTGCTTATAATATATTCTTGGCGACTGTCTTTCTTCACTTCGCGCTGCCCTTCTTGTGTTCGCAGTGCTGGTGTTGTGCTGAATGCGACAGTTTTAGAGTACCTTGTACAAATCATCTCTACTTACAACCTAGGGCTTAAGACAGGCCAATTTGGTCCTAAGAAACCCAAGATTTATTCTGAATCCCTAAAAAATAAACAGACAGACAAATAAAAACTAAAAGCAAAAACAAAAAACCAAAAAGCATTGACCATGAAAGATCACTTTTTCAAAATTTTCTTCTATCTCCACCTGCTTTCTTCATACCCAAACCTATTTTACACTTCAAGAAAACTCCTTTCCCACAGCTCTAGCCCACATGGCTCTCAGTCTTCTCTATTCTTCTCCCCTTTCTCCAAATTTTATAACAAATTCTGTATCAGGGATGCTCCTAAAGCAGGTTGCCAGGATAGTTTGGAATGCTCATGCCATGCCCCCTACTGAATTTAGGGGTTTTATCAGGATCTCCTCAATAACAGTGGCCTCCTCCCATAGCCCCATTCTTCAAGAATTTTTTGCTTCTACTTTCTACGTATTTTTATCAAACCACAATTGCATCTCTCCTTTGTGTACATTCACAAAAAGATTACATGCATATGGATGGCAGAAATGAATACTAGTTTTCCAAATGTGATTCAATTTAAAAGCAAAAATTTTCTTCAACTTTCTGCTATGAAGATGCATTCCATTCTCCCCACACTCTAAATTCTCCAATTCTTAAACACAGTTTGTTTTGTTTGTTTTTTGCTTTTATCTAAAAAAGAATCCAGAGAACTTTGTAAGCTTTTCTCAAGTGGTTCAAATACTTCCTTTAATGCAGATATAATACTGTGCTCTGTATTTGAAGTATGAGGTGGCAGCTGTAGACAGAAGCAATATTGCCTCTAGCACCAAACTATCCCAGTCAAAGAGTCATGGTGCAACCTGCCTATTTTGAATTATCAAACAAGGAGAATGACCTAGCTCTATCTCACTCAGGCAAAAACTGTGCTTACTCATCTAGTATTTCAGGAATGGGACAAGCTCCAAGACCAGAGAGCCAAGGTATGGTGACAGGATTTGAAGGAAAGAGCCAAACTATAAAGTCAAATGTCACGATTTGCATCCAGGTGACAACAATAATAATAAAATGTGAATATAGGCCCTTACATTCATACCAAATGTCCAGATTTCTACTGAAAATGACCTTAGGTAAATATGGAACCTCTTATTCCAAGTAAAATGATCAGTCTTGGAAAGGACACTAGGTTCTCAACAACTATGTCAAACTTTGAGCTAGTCTCATAGCTCATGCTCCCCATTTGAAAAATATAAAGTGAGAGTGGGGAAAAAGGAGAAATGCTGGGTGCCTGAGGAGCTCCCAGAAATATTGACTGCTCTTTGAGTTCAAGAACTCAAGTTCATGCATCTATAGGTAACTGATTTTAAATTTTTGTTATGATAGTATTCTTTAATCTAGAATAATCTCCACCCTTTTCTTCACCATGGTGAGTTCTTGCTTATCATTTTGGTTTCAATCTAAACATCATTTATGCCAGATCGCCTTCCTTGACCCCCTCTATTGCCCTTTAAACTAAGTGAACTCCTGCTAGAGCTTCTGTAGCACCCAGTACTGATCCCAGTAGACTCTTTATCACACTTCTGTTCCTGCTGAGTGATTTTGTGTCTTTCTGACCAATGGTAAATTCTAGGAGGGCAATGACTCTCTCTACTCCCTGCACCATTTTGAACAAGTGCTTAGCACGTATGAGGTGACATGTAGAGCTTTGCTTTTGCTCTCACTTTATTTAGAAAGGAGAAATTTTTAAATACTTCTATGCATAGTGTCCTTCTTTTTTAGAATTATCGATACGGTCGTGTGCCAACAATGGACCACATATACGATAGTGGTCTCATAAGATTATAATGAAGCTGTAAATTCTCTATCACCTATGATGTTGTAGCCACCAGAGCATGATATCTCAGTGCATTACTCATGTTTTTGTCATGATGGTGGTATAAACAAACTGACAACACTGCCAGTTGTATAAAGAGTATAGCACACAAAATTATGCACAGTACATAATACTTGATAATGATAATAAATGACCGTGTTACTAGTTTATGTCTTTACTATATATACTTTTCACCATTATTTTAGAGTATATTCTTTCTGTCGTAACAATAGTTTGTTATGAAATAGTTTGTACTATGCTAGCAAGCAGTCTTGTACATCTCATGTTTACCATGTCTCTGGATTGCATCATTTTCTCTTGTGCTTGATTTAACCTTGTGTTGTTTTGTGCCATGACAGGCTTGTAGCTTAGAAGCAATAGGCTATACCATACAAGTAGTAAGCTATACTCTCTAGGTTTGTGTAAGTGCACTCTATGATGTACAACAAGAAAATCACCTAATGATGTGTTTCTCAGAACACATCCCCATCATTAAGCAGTGCATGACTATGTATTTGTATATTATGGCATAGTTTGAATTAGTATTTACATATTAACCTTATATGTCACACATAATTTTGCCTTATTTCCAGTTTTCTTTTGCTGTTGCTGTTGTTGTTTTTTAAGTTCCTATCTGCTTTCCCCTCCTCTGATCCCTATGGCTATTCCAGGACAGCACTTCTAATATTCCAAAGCTCTCTGTATTTCAAAATTTTGAGAATTCTTGCTTTCCATGTTTATTTCTAGAAACTGTGTTTGCAGGAGTTCTGAGGTCTGTGGCTTCAACATCAAGGTCATGGGAAAATACTTACTGTTCAGGAGATGTCTGGAACACTCCAGTGAATATGTGCAATTTGAGTAATAGTAGATGAGCCACCTCTTGATTCCCTTTGCTTAGAATATTTCTCTCCCTGAAATGGGTCACCTCAACAAGCAATTGCATCTAAAATGTCTACTTTACTTTAAAAATTACATCTATTTTTTTGGAGTTACAATGCAAGTTTTAGAATAGAACAAGCATTGCTAAAAAGAAACTGAAGCATACGTGAGATTAGGAGAGAAGAGAAAACATGGCTTTTAAGTGTGTTTAAGTCTCCAGATGCAGGTTATCCAGATACATCAGGGAACACCCAGAGGAAGGAATACATCTGAGAGAAACATGCATAACTATAACTGCACTCCAGAGACAGAAAACTGTCCTTCTGGCTGACAGATGAATAAGCTTGCTGTTAGTTCTCAGTAAGATTCTAGAATTGAACAATAAATAGTCAATTTGTGGGCAGTTCAGTCAGAATATCTTACCTTTGTACCAAAAGAACTTCATTAGAATCATGTTCTGTCAAATTTAAAAGTTTACATCAGATGAATACTAAAAAGGAATTCAATTTTGATTTCAATAAGGCTCTTGACAAAGTTTGTTATAATGTCACAAAGAACCAGCTGGTAAACTGAGGACGATATGAAAATGGTGGTGGATTCAGAGACAATTACACAAACATATCAAAGGAAATTGTTTAGTGGATCGATGTCCTTTGGGAGAACTAATGTCTCTGGCATGTCATAGGGTTCACCCTGCCTGGTATCATCATGTTTATGAGATTTATATGACTTTTTCCAAAGTTGCCCAAAGCACCAAACTGGGAGGAAAAATATGTTTCTTAATAAAAATCAAGGTCAAGATTCAGAAATATTTCAACAGGCAATAAATATAATAGCCAAAATTCCACAATCTTATTATAAAGGACACATGTCTGAGCAGCAATTTGATTAATCAAGTATTTTATATATTGATTCAGAAAAAAACAGAAAATATAAACAAGCAAATAGGAAAAAAAAGCTGTCAATGGGGTATCATTAGAACTGTCCACAAAATTAGCCATTCTCCTTCTTTTTTTTTTTTTTTTTTTTTTGCTTTTTGGTATGTGGGTAGCTCCCTGGCTGGGAATCGAACCCAGGCCGCAGCGCTGACAGCGCCAGCGCCGAAGCCTTAAGCCACTACACCATCAGGGAACTCTCCATTCTCCTTCTGTGCTCATTGTAAGGTTGCACTTCGTTACTCCCTTTAAAGTAAGACATGGCTTTGTGATTTTCTTTTAACAACAAAATAGCAGAAGTGTTATGCAGTGCTTGCAACCTGTCCCATCTTCTATTCCTGCCTCACTGCATGGAAGCTTCTGGAGCCTCCATCTGCCTGTGTCTCTGAGCAAGTGTAAGGAGCAGACCCCCTTTCTCACAGCCTGTGTTGGTAGGTAGCATGAGCAAGAACTAATCTTTTGTTGTATTAGTTACTGAGATTTCAGGATTATTTGTCACTGCAGTGAAATTTCACCTAATTTGACAGGCAAAACTGGTATTTCAGGACACAAAGATAAGACGTGTGTTTGTGTTGTGTTAATTCCCAGATTTTTAGTACATACGTATCATATGCACATAAATTATAAAAATAGCACTACTCTATTTTGTGACATACTGGTTCACTTCATTATATTGTGAAGTAAATATATTTTACAACAATTTTATAACTGCATTATAATTATAGTCCATCATTAGGACATTGCTTTTATTATTCAACCAATCCCCTATTGCTAGAACTTTATTTTTCATATTATAATTAATGCTATGATGACAATTTTTGCATACATCTTTAATATTTTACTTAGGATAAATTTAGAAAAGTGGTATCATAGAAAGAAAGGTTATTGCTTTATTTGGATTTTGCCATGTATTTCCAAATTATCCTAAAATAAGTAATAGAAATACATATATATGTAGTCCTGTTTTGCCAAATAGTTTTCTATACAAGATATTAGCTATTCTTATTTTTACTAATCTAATTTTGCCAACATCTTTGGTAGCTAGTTTGTGTGAACGTTTTATCATATGCTTCTGGGCCATTTTATTTCTTTCTCTGTTATTTAATGGTTCATGATTTATTTCTCTTGTCTATTTTAGCTGATTCATACGGGCTCATAAGTTAGTAAGTCTATTCACCCCTATCATATATTTTGCAAATATATTTCTCAGTTTTCTATTTTCTTAATATTATTTATAATTTTTCCATGTTGAAGTTTTAGATTTTAGCTAATGAAATGTATCAGTCTTTATGTTTTTTGAAACCCTGCTTAGATTATCTTCTCAAATCTCTAATTAAAATATAGTATTTTTCTAGTATTCATTATTTTTACATGTACATTTTTAATTCACCTGGAACTTATTTATACATATTGAATATAATTTTAAACTTTATTAACAAAAATCTAGGACACATATCAAGGGAGGTAGACTGGTATTGCATTCTATATCTTTTACATCACATCTAAAATATTTGGTTTTGTATTTACATCTAAATTAGAATATTGGCAAATTACTGCATAGCCAGAGAAAGGCAAACAGAATGGTGATAGTTTTGGAAATTTTATCTTTTGAAGAACAATTCAAGGAATGTTGTGCTTGGAGAAAAAATTAACATCGGCAATGAAAATTATATTCAGATTTAGAAATGACTGTCATGAAGTCCTAGATTTATTCTGTGTAGTTCTAGATGTCAGTATATGGTGCATTAAAAATGTATGGCAATACTTATTACACTTAAATAAAAGGAAGAATTGTGTGTTAATTAATTCGATCTGTTTATAAATGAAATATTGGCATTCCTATTACTGAAGAAGTTCAAGCAATGACTAAATCTCATTCTGTCTGAAGTTTGTAGAGGACATCCTTGCCTATATAGGGATGCTGAGCTGATGATCTCTAAGACTCATTGTGAAATCTGAGATTTTACATTTCTGGACTATGTTTGACCTGCCTGAAGCTAATGACCTAATAAAAAAAAACTCTTCTTGCTTTCAAAAATTTGTCTGAATTCTGAAAATGGCTTCAACGAAAGGATAAGATGGAGCATCCATGAAGAGTCAACAATACAACTTACCACCTAGTAACAAGCATTAAAACCTTAAGCAAATCACTAATTTTACCTGGACTACGGTTAGTTGTTCTAAAATGAGAGAAATAAAATATCATTACTAGATGATCTAAAGGTCCTACCAAAGTCTAAGATACTATAGTTCTATGCTTAACAAATAAGTGAAATAAACTACATAATGAGTTTTCAAATATATAGAAACCCATATCCCCGTTCTAACAAACCCTGGTCATTTCAATGACTTTTTCACTGAAGCCTCTAGAAGCAAATCCAGAGGTTAAATCGAGGTTCATACAATCATTATTCATCAAAAATAATTTAAGAACCTGTTTTGTACTAGGCACTGTGCTAGGTACCAGAGATTCAAAGATGATTAAAATGAAGTCTGTACTCTCAAAGATCTCACAGTTTAGTAATGATGACAGCCTAGTAGACTAATAATTACGATACAACGTGATAATTGAGTGTCTTTAACTGCTGTAGGATCAGAGACATGATCTTCTATCCAAGTATCTAAACAGTAGGTCCAGTGATATCTAAGGAGTCTTCCAGCTCTACATCTTACACATGCTTCTAAATAGAAGCAAGACTAGCCCACTATACCCACTTCACCAGGGCTAACCAGTAGTTACGTAAAGACAAATGCTGAGCAATGCCTCCAAGGCTCAAGTCAGAGATTAATCACAACTGCTTATTGATGCCTGTGCCTCTGGATTCTCTCTCAAGCAAACCACAAAGAACCTCCATAAATCCTTTCTGACAATTACCTTCTGTGGACATTTTCCATGGTGCTGGCTCTCTAAGATTCCCTAGTATATAGTATAAATAAAACCTAAGGCAACAGCCTTCTTATGCTTTAGCAACCTGCTCAATAAAGGCACATTTTGTTTTAGAGAAGGGTCCACAGACACATCTATACCATTGACGAGTGACTATGATTTAGTGTGCGATTGTAATGGCAAAGTGTACTGACTCAAGTGATGATTGGAAGTGATTTATCTAATCAGTAAAAGAGGCTTTTGCAGAAATAGTTATATGATCTGCCTCTTAGAGCCTGTAAACTATTGGGGCAAGCTTCCCACATTGTATTTCATATAGCACTAAGCCCTCAGATTCTCACGTTATGAAACTCCAGCTTTTGTTTCATAGAATATCTAACTGGCAGTAACTGACCAAGAACAGGGGAAAATAAAATACATTATCTGACAGAATAGAACACGTGATTATTTCTCCCACTGCTGGATTTCAAATAAAAATACATCCCAAGGTATGCAGCAGCCCAAGGGAGAAAAACATGTCCTAAATTAATGGTCTCAGAAACACCTGAAGTGTCTGTTAAAACATGGGGTGCCGACCCACACCCCAGAGTTCCTAATTTACAGATAGATCTGGAGTGGTACCTAAGAATTTATATTTCTAGCAAGTTCCTAGATGATTCTATTGCTGCTGGTATAGGCATCCAACTTTGAGAACCACTGCCCTAGATAATAGTTAACCTGATACTTAACAAATGCCTTTCTATCTCAAAGAACTTCCCAAGCTAGTATTTGTGTAAGCTAGTAGAGAGAATGCTATCTCTCTCTAGAGAGTTCTCTCAAAAATGGAATAAAGAAAAGATGGGAAATAAATATTGTTAAGAGTTCTCTTGGGGTTGAAAGAAATTACATGAATAGAACAATGACCTGTGATGTATGGTGTAACTGAATAACAGACACAATAAGTGGAACCAATGACCTGATGTGAATCAGCATGTGAAAGACAAGGACACTATCCATCCAAGTGTCATCCGTCAGACTATGGCTGTTTCTCCCATTCATTAAAAATATCCTTGTCTCCTGCTTCCTTGACATTATGATGTCTACTGGAGCTGAGCTACTTGGCCTTTAGTTAGTCCCTATAGAACCTGAGAAATTCCCACTCATCCCCTTCACTTATCCTCATGACTTCGAATTACTCAAGCTGAATGTGTTCTCTATTTAAGCAGTTCAACAATTCACCATCTGGTGGGTATTTATTGCATTCTCTGGAGTGCACTATGCTATCAGAATTTCTTTAGAAAGCAGTTCATTTAAAATAAAATGGTCTTTATAAGTGAAAGATCCTCTTCCCCTTTGGATACTTTTCTACACTGGGGCAGCAAAGGCTAGAAGTGAGGGCTCTGTCCACTGTCTCATCCATGCTCTTTGCCTGACATTTCCTGGTGTATGACTGTGGCCAAGCACCTGCTATAGATCAGAGTGCTTGCAAGCTGGAACTGTAGTGTTCAATTCGCTTCTATCCTTTCCCAAAGCCATGGCTGGTGTTTCCAGCTGACTCTGGGCTTTCTCTCGCTTGGTCTCTGGGGCTCTGCTCCTGACCCTGCACTTTTCCTGATGTCAAAGAAGACATAGGCCCCCATGGGAGAAAGGGGAGACATTCCACAGTCACTGCCAAGAAGAAAGGACCACCCCAGGGTAGAGCCCCTGGCAGCCCACCCAGGCTATTCTGGGGTGGATTCAACCTTATTGCATATTTCTCTAAAACAAAACATCAAGTTGAAGGCACACTAAATACTGTTTTTCTACAGTTTTTAAATAAACACAGACTTTTTATACCACTCATAATAAACCTTTGAGATTAAACCAGCAAATTTTTCAGTAAATATATTAGAAATAAGTGGTAAGAAATCTTATCATCTGTCAAAGGCTGAAATGGAGGCCTGAATGGGAAATGGGCCAAGACTTCTGGTCACAAACAGGCTTCTCACTCTAATCGATAGGACCGTCGCATCCATTCTGACCTGGAAAAGTCACTAGGTTCTGAGGAAGGGAGTTACTAGGATATTTCAGCCTTAAATACGGTTATAAAAACAGGAAAAATGAACTCACAGGTGAAAAGAATCATTATGCTTCTTTTTTCTTTTTAATGTCTCCTCAAAGTGGTGGTGTTTTATGTCTCATGAATGCTAGTGGGTAAACCTGAACAGTCTCCCTCCCCGGACAGAAAACTAAGGCTGATGCAGGGATGGACTCAGGATGGACTCAGTGTCCGTCAGAAGCCCAGCACACACAGGTATAGTCTTGCTATTTAACTACATCAAGGCCTTCATCCTCCCAAGGCATAAAAATCCAAGAAGGAAAGGGATATGCCAATATTACTTTAAATGACATTAATTTGATGCTACCTAAGTGAAAAGGCCACTCTGACACATTTCGTTGACTCTTGTCTCCTTCTCCAACCTATCCACCTTTTATTCTTTCTCTCTGAAAGAAGACTGAGGTGAGGTGGTAAACTTGGAATGGCTAAACCTACTACATAGGAATGCTTTGAAGATTAAAAGGGAACTGATGGGAAAGCACCCAGCAGACACATAGTAGATGCTCAATAAAAGAATAACTACTTCTTTTCTTGTTGGTAGAGGGAAAGCATTGTAAGTCTGAGCAGAGAAGTGTCATTACTAGAGCTTCATTAGGTTCTTCTCCATGTTGCAAAGGGGTAAGAAAGGAACACCAAGCTTCACACATCAAATGCCTTTGTGACTCTTTTTCTAACTGAGCTTTCTTCTTTCCAATCATCACTGCAGGTTTTGAAACAAAGGGCTCGACAAAGCAATGCTCCTCACATTCAAAGAGGGGTCTGTTAAGCAACAAATTATGCCTGTAGTTCAAGTTTCTATCAGATTCCTGGCATCAGATTAGGAGTTCTTTGAAGAACAGATTGTTGTCTTCAGTAGAACTTCTTATTAGCCCTCTTTCTTAGCAGGTGTAATAATATATTTCCTATGGAATCTGTGTAGTCATTTGGTCAACCAACCATTAAGGAAACACCTTTCACATTTGGTTACACAATTAGCATATATCTTCTAGTCTAGATGATTTTAGAGACTATAAGAACAAAACACTCATAGTTTTGCTATAAATGTATTCTCCAGTAAAGAAAAGAGAGAGAGAGACAAAGAATTAAATACTCTCTTATGAAGCCATGTACTATAGTGAATGAGGGTACAGTTTTGGATTCAGATAGTCTTGAGTTCAAATTTCTTTGCTAGACTTGTGGACTTGGGAAAGTTATTTAACCTTCCTGAGTAGTACTTTTCTCATTTGTAAAATGGTAATGGTAACAGCTTACCTTGTAGAGTTATAAGAATCATATAATGTAATATGTTTTATACACCTAGTTTATACAGTGTTTGATCCCATAGGAAATGGACCAATAAATGGTAGTTAATATAGTGGTGATGACTACTAAATGTGCCAGGATTGGCCAAGCTACCATCGCTGGGGCTATGTGCCTTGAGCAGTTTTTGTTGACCTTTACCTTCAGCCAACTACACAATGCAAGACTACGTTCCTAAAAAATCTTGGAAACAATGACCTCTTTGATTCTCATCACCACCATATTGTGAAGTCTATGATCTTGTCAATCTAAGTGTATCCAGACAAAGTCACCTCAGAACTTTGGAAAGGAGTTCCATCACCACAATACTGCTTGTAGTGTCTCCATGAATTTGAGGAATTTAATGGTTTTGCAGGGAGCAAGAGGTTTCAAAGTGCCCTGGCTTACCATCACCTCAGGGGTGTTTTAGCTCAACTACAGGAGGAGAAAGCCAAGCCTAATGTTTGCTCCTACTCAGAAATAGGCCAGATCCTGGATTTCCCTAACTCTGAATACCTCATAGCAGAGCCCTGAATACTCAGCTTCCCCTATCAGAAATAAGGCCATTCTCCATTTAGCGACTGGCCAAGGAAAGAATCCTGCTATCTCAGCAATAGGAGGCCTCACTCTGTTGCCTTTTGACTCCAGGGAGGCTACGAATGACGCCTTTCTGACCACTAAAGCAGATTTACTCAAACTCCTCAGGTAAAAATATCTCTCCTCTGATAAGAAACAAAGCTCCAAAGTCCTTAAATTTTGTATTCACCTTTTAATTCACACAATTAGTAGTCTCTTCACACTCTCTTCACAGCATTTAAGGCGTTAGGACTCTCTCAGTAGGTTGCTGAGTGATTGCAATTAAGAAACCAGACTATGACAGGAACTAACTAATGTTTGTGGCCACCTAAGCAGTGTTTTGACAAAGGGAGATAACCTTCCATGGATACAGTAGAAACTTTTGTGTGGTGAGGTAATCATAGTGTAAGGAATCTGCTTACCCTGGGCAATCTGAACATAGAATGACATAGAATGAAGACAACAACAGAACAGCTTCTAGCCCAAACAGCTCTGGTATAATAGGATTTTTTTTTCATTTGGTTTGCTTCTTTTTACTTATAAATAAAATGCATAAATATTGTAAGGATGCACAATAACATAAAGAAGCAAAGTTAAAAAAATTAATGTTTTACAGAAATCCACCAACATCTACTAATAATGCTATGAAATGCATTCTCCTAGTAAATTTTTAATGTACACATTCATTTTTTAAAAGTGTCATGGTGAGCATATTGATTTGTACTCTGCTTTTCCCTCAATCTAATATGAACATTTCCCATAAATATTCCTCTATAATAGCTTCTTAACTGACTACCTAATGATCCATTTTTATGAATGTACCACAATCATTTAACCGAGCCAGAATTTTCAATATTGGGAGAGTTTCTAGAATTCCAGAATTATAAAAATACTATAATGAATAACATTGTAGATAAAGGTTTGTTTTTAGCCGGTATTATTTCCTTACAATAAACTCCTCGCTGTCACATTTGCTGTTTGAATGGCTGTGTGCAGGAGTGTGAACAAGGCTGCTCTGAGTATGCCACACAAAATTCTTACTGAGCAGACACAATGCTTTGTGTCCTGGGAGTGGGCTTTCCGAGTCTTAGATGATCATATGGCTCAGTTTTTCCCAAGCAGTAATTCCTGTTGACCCAGGAACTCAGCCTATTAGTGCTACCTTTTATTCTAAAGAAGTGTCTTGGTTTAGGCAAGAGATAATCATCCTAGGCATAGGGTAGATAAATACTCTACATTAAGAGACAAGGAAGAACTGTTTTACAAGTTGTTGCCGCAACTCAAACTCTTGCAATAGTATGTAAGGGATGCTGTGGATCTATAACTTCTTTGACACCTGGTGTTGTCAGATTTTTTTTCATGTTTATCAATCAAATGGTTATAAAATGCTATTTTATTCTAGTCATGATTAACATTTCCTGATCTCTGTTGCTGTTAAATATTATTTCATAGTTTTATTAGTTATATATATTTTCTCTTCTTTGAAGTGCCCGTTCATACATTTTGACTACTTTCTGTTGGGATGTTATGGTTAATCCAGTCAAAACAAATGCCTATCAAAAGGAGAGGGTATGAATAAACTGTGTTATATAAAATGTAGTATTATTCAGCAGCCAGAATGAGTGAATAGAAGTAACATGAAACACTATGGATATCATAGCAACCTAATATTGTTAAATGAAAAAGTAAGTCCATAGAGGTTAATACACACTCCCACACATATATATGTGCATGTGTATATGATGACTGTCTGAAAAATATCCGGCCCTGTAATATGAAAAGCAGAGATTTGTGGCTGGATTTTTTCTAGACAGCCATTGCGTATACATATATAACATTATTATATACATTTATACATATATATAACAAAAGATATATGCATAGGAACACATATATAGGAAAATGAAATTTTAGAAGTACAAATGCTACAGAAAATATATTAAAGAGGAAGCATGGGTGATAAAAATGATGAGATTCAGGTTACTTCAGATCGGAGGGAAGAGAAAGATGAAATTCACTGATCTTATGGTCAGATATTGGTTGTCATCAAAGCCTAAGAATTTGTTTTGGATCGTGCATTCTAAGGATTTATCCCAAATAAATAAGCAAGTAAACAAATAAAAATTTAAAAAAGACCATGTGTATGTAATAAATCAAGATTATGATGAATTCATTTCCAATGAGGCGAGGGGAGAAAGTGCACATTTTAAGTTTATCTAAAGATATTTCCAGATCTGCCTATTTCACTGCATCTGCAATTATTCGGTAAAGGTAAAGTGATGGCATTGAGCCATGATATACAGAATGAAACTGGAACCTCTGTCCCTGATCCATGAATGGCATGGCCATTCTCATCTTTGCTGAAGACCTGCTTATTTTGGTCCGGTGTTGGAAGATGGGATGCGAAGTACAGGCTATGTATCATTTGATTAAGGGGTGGAACGATATGGAATGCCTCAGTTAACATTGCTTTGCATGGCTCCCAGATGTAAAGAGAACCACATGCTCTCCAGCTGTTTCCGTGTTTACAGCCATAGCCCTCTTTTCAGTAACATTTGCTCAGAACTTATTTGCCAATGCTATTCTAAAAACTGCCTGCTATCTGCCATTATAATCACTAACAGTAACAACTAATGTCTGGGTTTTGTTTAAGGTGCCATAAGTGTCACGTTTATAAATAACAATAACTCCTCACCTTCAGATACACTTGTATTTATTTGTTTTTTGAAATCAGATAAATATTCTTGCTTAGGCCTCCATCCTCCAGTCATGGGAAATTGCATCTCAGCATGTTATGAGCCCCTTTCCCTCACAGAGATGATATAAGAATAGAAATGGTTGAGAAGAGGACAGTGCTCAGTTTATCACCGAAGTACACATTGTCCAAGCTCTGTGTTCATTTGAATGAAGTTGCTTCTGTTCTCTCCATAGAAAGCTGGAGTGGGGGGACCTTGCGTTAAGGCTCTCCACACTAGCCTCCAACTCCAGTGAGCTGCATGGGGGGCAAAACCAGGCTCTCATTGTATTTACTTGGAAGTAAATATGCATTCAATAAAACCACCAACTTCCACATATCTTCAGGTCTTGGGAAATGCCAATCTCTTTCCCACCTATACTGCCTCCTCCAACCTTTGGAGCTCCTCCCCATCTTGGATGATTCTTCATTGTGCTTCAATGTGCCTAGCTTTCATAAATGAAGTCCTATTTTCTTGAGGATAAATGGAAAATAACCAGTCCATTTTTCTGGAGTCTTCTAAAGTAGTGAAGGCAAAGTAAACTAATACCTTTTTTAAAATTTCAGATATGTTAAGACATGGTTTGGTGATTCTACCTTCAAAATATGTTAAAAATGTACCCACTTCTCTCCAGCTCCTTTGTTGTCACCTAATTCAAGCCACCATCTTCCTTGTGTGGACTGTTATAACAACTATAAACTAATCTCCCTGAAGCCACAATTGCTTACATCTAATGGATTTTCCACACAGCAGCCAGTGGAAGATTTTAAAAACACAAATCTGATTGGTTACACCCTAATTACTGAGAAATAAAACAATAAAAATAATAATATAATCAAATTAAAGTTTTTTATGAAGGTCCGCAAGGCCTACAATCCTCCCAGCCTTACTTTCTGCTTCTCTTCTCCAGGTGCTAACACAACCAGTTTTGTTTCTACATTTATTTGTTTGTTTTTAAATTTTTCCCAACCCTTTGTGATCTCAGGATTAGTCTATTCCTCTGCCTGAAATCTTTTCCTGACTACCTTCTGCTCATGCCTCATGTCTTAGCTAAATGCTACTTCCTCGGAGATGTCTTTCATTGATTCCATAATCTAAATGCATGAGTCTGTTTTAATTTCTCATTGTATCCTTTATTGTCCTCTTTGGCATTATTACACTTCATCATTATCTATGTATTGGCGTGACTATTAACTCAGTATCTGTTTCCCCTACTGACCACCTATCACCAGTGCCTAACAAATAGTAGACACTGAAGAAATTAATGAATGAAAGAAAAAAATACAGAACCTAGAATGGCTTAAGTTCTATTGAGGCAGACACACACACACACACACACACACACACACACACACACACACAGAGTCATTATGGATTATTGCATACTTCACCTTTTCCTAATTCTCTGCTCAGATCCTGAGTAACTAGAGGCCCCCCCATTGTCACAGCATTTCTGTTTCATATTATTGTTGACTGCCATACTTGAGAACAATTCAATCCATATGTAAAGATTCCATGAGACAGTCTGTCTTGAGATAAAGGCAAAAATGTCTTGGTTCTATATTTACTACAATCTGTGCCTTTTCATATCCATCCGATGTGTGGCATTTTTGAATGCTTGGGAAACCACATAAACCTGCCAAATACGTTTACAAGCTGAAATAATAGGAAGATGTGTGAAGAATAAATATGTCTTCACTTCCAAGCACAAACAGAAATATTTATTCTTGCATTTAATCAAATTTAAGAAGAATCAGCCTCCTGAGGCGCATCCCACAATGTTTTCCCCCTTTCATCATGTGTCTTCCACAATCTTCCCATCCCCATCATCACCTTGGAGTCATACAATTTTAGATCTGAAATGGACATTCATGGTTCTCTTAGCTTTGTATACAATGGAACCAAGGCACAGCAAGATGAAGGGGTTTGTCCAAGGCCACTCAACTATGATTATACAATTATGAAAGAATGAAAAACAAGGTAGCAAGGTTAGGATTTAAAAGCGTGGTCTCAATATTGGCTTCCAAATTTTCTGTTTAAAAAAAAGAAGCAAGAAACATTCTAAAACTGAGAATGTTTTGATTTTTCAAGGGATGTTATTTTAAAGTTAATTGTTACTATCAAGCTAAAGAAACCAAGGAAATAAGACCAAAAATTATTTTAAAATCAAATCATTTTGTGCAGGAAAATCTTTACATGCTCTAGGCTTCTTTGCGTTTACTTTTCATACTACTTTCCATAATTAAGATTAAGTGAAAATAATCTGGACCACAACTTTGCAGTGAAATTATTAAAAATGTATTTAAAATATCATCTGCTCTTTAATTTGAACAATTCTAGGATCTGACATTTTTATATTCCCAATATTAATAATCAGTTACAAAAATAAACTACTGAATTGCTAATGTGCAAAAGAGAATTTACTGGGCCCCGTGAGGACCAGGAAGGTCAGATAGAGCAGAGTCAGTCCTAAAGAAACTCATATTCTGTTATGGTGGGAGCTAGCACACACGGAAAAAACTTACCCCCAAATCAACCATGGTGTCAGCACAATTTGAATGAGGACTTGTATAAATCTGAGTAATGGTAGCCTATGAATTTATCTTTGGAAACAAAAGTATTAGAAAAGAAAATTAATTCTACTTCAATTCTTCACGTTAGTAAAGCAGAAAGTTCCAGTTGGTTTTTCAAAGAATAAACTGATTGTTTAGAAATTATTTTTGAGAAGCTAACAAAGCAATTACTTTGAAAAATAATGTCATACGAGTTGCAAATATTTCTAAAAGCAGTTGAAGAAAAAGAATAAACAAGTATGTTGTCTCTAAAGTTGTCTCTAAATTGTTGAAGACTGAATTAGTTTTTTCTTCATATCAAATCGTAGAGACTTCAAGCAGTTTCACTGTTGGGAATTTTCCCTGCAGATATATTCCTATGTGAAGATCTTCACTGTGCTTTTATGTAACTTCCTAACACTGAAAACAGCATAAATGCTCATCAGAAGCGATTGATTTAATTGCTTGACCTGTGTAGTAGAATACTGTACATTCCTAAGAAAGAATAAATGAGGACCTACGGAAGACGGTCTAAGAAATATTACTAAATGAAAAGGCAAAGAACAAACAATGGACAAATAAAATTTCATTTGTGCAAAAACAAAAGCAAGTAAATGTACTATTTATAAAACATTTCCCCAAGAATACTCATGACACTCTTACTGAAGTATGTTTTTGGGAAATTAAACTGTGGCTTGGGATGAAAAAAACTTTTACTTTTTAATTTTATACCCTTTTGTGCCTTTTGTTTATGTTTTCATCATTGATAAGTATTGTTTTTTGGTTATTAGATTCCTATACTATTATACATTTTAATTTTTTACATTACTTAATTTTTTTATACATTGTTATTATCATTTCAAAGGTGAAGTCTTTTTAACTTGAAGTTACTCGGGAAAATGTCCTACCTTCTTTTCTCATGTTTTCAGTTTCTATGTCCCAGTGACTCTATTGTGGGCCATGCATTTGCCTTTGTTTGTCCCATCTATAATGGCATCATGTGCTGGCAATTCTGAATTTCCATTTTTTCTACTGAACTCTTTAATCCTGCCTATTTTAAGAAGATTAAACTTTCCAATTTCTTCACAGAAATCTGTTAAAATAGTGCATTTTACTTTTTTTTTTTTTTTTTTTTTTTTTTGGTATGTGGGTAGCTCCCTGACTGGGAATCGAACCCAGGCCGCAGCGCTGACAGCGCCAGCACCGAAGCCTTAAGCCACTACACCATCAGGGAACTCCCTAAAATAGTGCATTTTAAAAATCCTGCTAAATTAAAGTTCAAAACAAAAAATTTTGTGGGACCCTTAGTCTTGCAACTAATCATTCATTTAACCTGCCATTATGGAGCATGACATTGAGTATATAGAATTTGGTAAGTTACAAAGTACCTGATTTTAAGGAGTATAACTGCAGAAGGAGAGACAGAAACTAGTTTAACTCTATATAACCAGTTCAAAAAAAAAAAGTTCTTATAACACTAAGGGAGTATGGGGACACAGAAGAAAGTTTACTACAACTGGATCAAGGAAGATTTCCAGAAAAATCTAACAATTAAGGTGAATCTTGAAAAAGAAAAAATAATTGGTACAATTATATGCCTTTACGAGAACATTTTACTTGTCCTAAAATTAGATAATTTTAGACTTGCCCATGACCTTAAAGAATGTGAAGTCTAATCTTCCTGTTTTAAAAATAAATATTACTTTTTCGAACAATAAAGGCTGTGGGGACAAATTAAGTAGCCAGTACAGAGTAAAAACTTAATAAGTGTCCTTTCTCTCCAGGACCAGATACATAATATACAAAGCCCCTGTTCAATAATTGCTTAGAATTTCAAGACAATTACAACAAAGCATTAAACCAAGCACGGGCCCTTCTGAGCAACTACAGCACGGTTACAAAGCCCATGAAGCAGGCCTCCCTCCTTCCTCTTGCCTAAACTCCTAAGGGTCCCTAAAAGCAGAATCTATACAAGAATCCAGGTCTCCTCAGGCTCTGTTTCATTCCTGTGCTGTTCAGATTTAGAACCAAAAACCAACAATAATCGACAATGCCAACACCATGTATAGCAGCTAACATTTAATAATTTTTCCTACACCAATTTCTACAGTTGTATCAAGAAACATGTACAAAATGACTTTGTGCCAGTTGCTCAACTAGCTAAATAACACAGGCCTTTAAGCAATGGGGTGGGTCATGAATGCTTCCTTTTTCTTTTTCATTTTTGCATATTATGAAAAACAGATAAATTTATAATGGCATTTAAAAAATGATTACGGTAAGAAAAAGTCCCACAGAATATAGAAAAGCATGCTTCTAACCAGGCTGGTGGTATACACAGCTTCTCTTTCATGTACGTGAACAAAAACTTCTCAAAATTAAAATAATCATAAATAATACATTAACCTAGTTGTTTAACTAAGCGGATAGAAAGGCCTCCTATTTAATTAATCAATGTATGAATTTATTTATCCATTTAATAAATATGAATCAATGTGTCCCAAGAGTTTGGGACAAGACTGGTTCATAACAGGTGTTCAGTGAAAAATGAGTGATGATGGATGGATGGATGCATGAATGAATAAATGAATGACTATAGAACCATAATGAAATATCATTTGGCCATTAAAAAGAATGAGATTTTGCTCATGTTACAAAATGGATGAAACTTGAAAAGATTATGCTAAGTGAAAGAAGCCTGGAAAAAAAAGGCCACATGCTATATGATTCCATTTATATGAAATGTGCAGAAAAGGCAAGTCCACAGAAGCTGAGAGTAGGTTAGCTTGCTGAGGGCTGGGAAGATGGAGGAGTTGGGAGTGATTGCTAGGGGGTATGAGTGTTTTGGTTTTTTAGGGTAATTAAAAGGTTCTAGAATTTAAAAGTGTTGATGGCTCTGCATCTTGTGAATATACTAAAAACCTTTTGAGTTATATACTTTTAGAAAGAAGGTTATTACAGTATGTGAATTATATTTCAATTTAAAAGCCTGTCTAAGGTAAATAAACACATTTTGAGACATTTAAGTAACTTGCTAAAGATCAACTACCTAGGGAGTGGAATTGTGAACCTAACACCCATACTTTTGGTTCCTAGCTAAGGCTTTACCCACCCTCTCAGGCTACTGCCCACGTATATGCAGAGGCTCTCTAGAGCTCTATTCTTGCACACGGGAAACCATCTGGACTGAAGTGAATGCAGCAGTTACTACACTCTGACTCCTGAGGCTCTGGCCTGTCAATGGTGTGGTATAAAGCAGAGGAGAGAACTAGAGCAGTTCACCTACCATGAGGTTCCTCACTTTCTCTTCTATGTCCTAGATGCCACCCAAGTGGCCCTCATTCCTCAGATCTTGCTTGAGAATTTAAAATAACTAGCAATATCTCTGTTGTGCCTCTGCTGTATTCCATGGTACCTTAGGTATTCATTTCCTGTTTTCTTGTGTCTCATTTATTTTCAGGCTAGCGTAGAGCAAGATGACCCATAACCTCTTGTGAAATGCTTGGTATTTGTCCTTCAGGACAGATGTTGGGCTTATTAATCTGGCTAATAATAAAATAATAGCACTCACAGCTTGTCCTTGCTTGTAGGTGGTATGTGAACGTTTTCTAAGGTTTCTTTTATTTTTACATGTGTTCATTTGTTACAGTGGAGCCAGGCAAATATCACTCTTTTAAAAAACTGAACATAGCACTAACACCTCCACCTTCTAACTCCGCATTTATTAGCCTTTTTTCTCCCCTACCAAGGTAATCAATCAGTCTTTCTTGCACCGAATTTTCCCCCCAGAGGTTGGAATGAAGTATATAAAGGAAGTAGGTGATGGGGACATGTGGTTTTTGTCCTCTAAGGAAAAGTTAAAGGTCAAGGCCCTGCTCCCAAAGATAGATGATCAATCACAGTTAAAATGGCAACCTGTCACTGGGAAAGGAAAGACAGAAATATCAAAATAAAGCAGATATGTAATATCAAGTAACACCATGAAGATAAAAGATTTAAGTCTAAATGTGTGTAGGGGATACTATACAAACAAATTTTACGCTAATCTCCAGGCACACAAGAAAAAGCAGAAATGTTGTTGTCTACATGTTTGTGGATGTTCTCTAATTTTAAAATCAGCAGCCATTCTTTGATGCATTTGGTACATGGGAGTGGAATACAGGAGAACAAAAGGTCCACCTTCTGCCGTGAAGCTGAGTGAATGGCAATTAGCTAAAACTTCTGTGATTCTTCAACTTTTGGTCTGGATCCGAGTGCCTCTCCCTCACTGACCAATATGGAATGGAATGTGAGGTTGTGACTAATGGGTTCTCTGCAATCCTGAGATTGGTTCTGTTCTAGCCAAACCTCTTCATTTCCTGTGAGCTCTGATCTGTTGATCCACCCTGAGGACCTCCCCAAACCCACTGCACCACCCCCACCCGGAACTCCTGGGTTATCTCAATGACAGTCCCACCCCCACCAGCTACTCATTCTGGCATTTGAACTGTGAAAATACATCCACTTCTGACTCAGGCACTTGAATCAATTTTCAGTGAATTCAGGGTGATTGAATGGAACACCATCCCACTAACCCGTAACCAGTGGCTATCATGGGGGGTATAGGAAATCATGGGTCTTGAAATCAAACAAATCTACAATCTTATCTCAACTCTGCCTTGTATTCTTTGTAGAATGTGAAAGTGTTCATCCCATTGAGATTTGTTTCCTTATTTACAAAAAATGGAGATGTATTATTTTTCTTTGCATGTGTTGTGTTAAAAGAAAATGAGATAAAGAGTAAAAAATTTTAATTTGAAAGTATTTCTTAACAAATCTTACATTTCTTCCTTCTTTTTCCAAAGGTAATGACTTCAGACCAAGCAGTATCTTAAGAGTGAAAAGGTTCTGAAGGATCAACCCAAGGCCAAATGCATGTAGTCATTAGAAGACAGTTGGACTTAATTAGTCCCCTAAAACTCTTTACATGACATTTCTTTGCATTGGGTGTGTCCAATCTTTTGGTTTCCCTGGGCCACATTGGAAGAAGAATTGTCTTGGGGTGACACATAAAATACACTAATATAATAACTAATGAGCTAAAAAAAAAGTTGCAAAAAAAATCTCATAATGTTTTAAGAAAGTTTATGAATTTGTACTGGGCCGTATTCAAAGCCGTCCTGAGCTGCAGGCAGTCCACAGGCCACGGGTTGGACAGCTTGCTTTACATAGTCCTCTGTCTATTTCCAGCATTTCTAAACTTTTTGTTCATTATCACACTCCTAATAAGCCTTTATAGACTTTGTTTTTTAATCACCCTCCCCCCCATGAAATTTAATACCACAGATATACTATAATATCTGATTATAAACTGTATGTTTATCTTTGCTTTATATATAAAAGAAGCAAAGTTTTTTCACACACCGTTCCTTCAAGAACCAAATTTTACTCCCTTGGGGGTGATCTTGCCTCCATTTAGAATGCATGATCTATTCTGTAAAGTATTAAAAGAATTTATGAGGAGATATTTTTTAAAACCTACAGAGGAAGACTTTATTGGCTTCTATTTCAGAACATTCTTCCTATTATCATCTCATTACTATTAGAGATAGAAGAGAGCTGGACAAGTTTTAACTATTTTTTTATTTCCTACAAATAGTCATTAAGGTCCAGATTAACATGCCAGGACTATAAGAAGAAGCTTGGGGTACAAGAAGTTAGATGATGCTAGGCCCCAATCCTCTGATGTATCTCTCCCAGCTCAGAGGACGTTATGACAAAGCTAAAACAGCAGTACGTAAATAATGGGGCAAAATCTCCAAAAAATTGTTCCATATCAATTGACTAATTGGTTTCTACCCTACTCTCTGAAGCTGTCCAGATTTGTTCAATTAATCTTTTATTCCTCATTTTTAAAGGCACTACACTGGTGCCTCTTTTATCTTAGTGCTTGTCATTAAAATTTTTATGAGAGAATTTTGCTAAGCTGCAGTATTTATTTTAATTTTTCAGTAATTCTGATGACAATAGTTCTTAGGACTTCACTTGCACACTGAGATTCAAAAATGTAAGCCATATTTCTTATTATTTTGAGAAAACTTCAAAAGTGTGTAGTAGCAAATGTCATTGAGAAAAATAATAATAGAACAATATCAAGTTTGGATCAGATTAAAGGTAATAATATAAAAGATAACAATAATACAATAATGCTACATAAAACAAGTAATAGTAAGTCTTGGGGAGGTGTGGAGCAACTGAAACTCGTGCATTTCTGATGGAAATTGAAATGATACAGCTACTTTGGAAAATAGTTTGGCATTTTCTTAACAAGTTAAATATATATTTACCATGTTATCCAACAAATCCACCCTAGGACTAGGTATTTGCCCAAGAGAAATGAAAACATAAGCCTACAAAAGATTGTATACAGATATTTATAGCAGCTTTTTTAAAGGCTTTATTTAGATGTAATTTACATACCATAAAATTCTCCCACTGCCCACTGTAAGTATAATATATAATATGTTAGACAACTCTAGTGAATGTACACTGTTATACAACTATCGCCACAATTCAGTTAAGGACACTCCTATCACCCCCCAAAGTCCCTCATGCCTCCTGCCCAGTCAGTCCCCTCTCCCACCCTTAGCCTTAGGAAACCACCCAACCACTCTCTCTTTCTATTCTTGTTTTTTTGGAAATTTCATATAAATAGAATTTTATATAGCACAAGATGTAGTCTTCTCGGACTGACTTCCCTTTCATGTTCTTTTGTTTTGTTTTGTTTTTTTTCACCTTTTTTTTTCTTAAGATGAAGAAATTCAAGTCCTGTTGGGTGTGGGACTAGTCTGAGATCACATGTTAGTGGCAGATCCAGAACAAGAGCACAAAAGCTCTTTCTCAGTCCAGGACTTTCCCACAACACCATGCTATTGTCAGGAATGCGGCGTGCCAGAATGGAAAAACAAAACAAAACACAGTTCAGAGCCTCAGATCTGCTGTCATCTCTAGCTGTGTAGTCTAGGCAACTAAATCAACTTCTCTGAGGCTAAATTGTCCCATTTGTAAAATGAGGGTAACAATGTCCAATACAAAGCTCTGTTGTGAGGCATAAATTAAGTGGATAAAGTCGATAAGACAGGAGTAGGCAAATATTAGGAACTTAATAAATGACAGTTATTTTTTACTGGAAAATCTGTTAAAGCACATTCCATCTTGAGACAAAGGACACAGGGAGGATAATACGTGTTGGTAATGAAGATTAGGATTTAAATATTGACTTAGTTTTAAAATTCTCAAAGACAGTGCCAGTAAAATTGGGAAAAACATTGACTTAGTCTTAAAATTCTCAAAGACAGTGCCAGTAAAATTGGGAATAGTTTGCTAAATGTAGTGACTGAACCATTGCTTTATTTCTTTGGTAGGAAGAAATTTTATGAATAACATTTTTTTTTTGCCTAATTTCATGCCTACCTCAGAAATTTTAGTCTTGGCTGCATATTAGAGTAACCTGGGCCAATACCTGGGATCCAGCTCAGAAATTCTGATTTCATTGGTCTGAGCAACTGTCTGGGTTTTGGGGGTTTTAAGGGTTCCCCTGGCAATGTTGTATAACCACTGTGAAAAAGTTGTAGCCCAACTAAGAATTTAATTCTTTTCCTGGGTTTTAGGTTAATGGGTTCAAATTGTGGGTTAAACTGTCTTTAAAGGGTACCACTCCTGACACTTTAGGAAGAGCCAAACCACAGAGCCCTCCTGTCCCCACCCGAATGTTTCATCCACAGATTATCTTTTCTTATTTTTCTTAATAGTGTTGCATGTTTATGCAATCAACCTATGCTGTCACTTTTCTTTTCGCTTCTTAGTTAGAACTGGGTGTTCAAACACATATTCTTAAACAATACATGCATTTCACATGAGTCACAATTTCAAACAAATAAAATCTGCATGGACAGTTGTGCTAACTTAAAAGCTCTTAAAGACCCAGGAGGCCTGAACAAGTCTTCTCCCTGTTTGCTTATCAATTTGTAAAATTAATGGAGTTCATTTTATGAACTCTAAGGTAATAGCCAGGTAAAATGATTAACGGTTGTAATTCTCATGACTAAAATAATAAAAGCAAACTCGTTATTTATGGTCCCATTTACGATTCTGCTACTAGTACTCAACAGCTCCAAAAATGAGAATTTAGATCTCGGTTAAAATCATTAGCCCATACACATGCATGATATATTTGATCTTTGAGCAGTATATTTAAATTAGATTTCCCAAGAAAGGCAATGCTCGGTCTGTAATTTCCAGAACGAACCGACAGCTGTCATCAAGAAAAAAGTACATTAATAAATTATACTCCTTTACAGATAAGGCAATGACAGGACCCTAAGTGATTTACTAATTGGTCAACTACGGTATTGCAAAGTTGTGACATGACATTAATCACCACCTGGGGAACTGGTCAGGGGCTTTTGTGTGATTGCTGTGGCTTCCTGGGAAAATCACTACTAAATCCACAGAAACCAGAAGTGCCAGAAGAAAGCTCCTGCTATGAAATTAAAGGAGAGTTTGTTTAAAGAAAGAAAAACAACTCTAAATAGTAAAATAAATATTTTCCTCTGCCTTTGGGTGACCTTATGCTCAACCTCTTCCCTTATGCGAATGCTGGCTCCAAGCCTGTGGGTTTGTGGCATGTCAGTAATTCCTGAGTGTGGCAGTGGGCCACTTCCTAGTCACACAGACTGACATCCTCCTTCTTTTTCCACAAAAACCTACGGACTCATCAGCTCCCTCATTTCTTAACATGGATTCCCTTTCTTTAATGCCAATTTTTGACTATACATCAGGTCTTTGTCCCTGGTATATCGTTAATAAGATTACCCTCTCTCCTTTCCAAGGCACATCCTGACAGGTCTACAAATTATGTAGAAGCTTTGCTTTCCGGTGATGCTAGGATTGGGAGAAAGATTTTTAAAACAAAAAGAATAGAATAGGGCAGGACTCCCAACATCATGTCATTGCTGACAGTCCCAAGGAAACCCCAGTGGGGCATCATGGTTACGTGGAATTGTCTGAGAGAAGCTGGAGGCTAACAGGCCAAGTGAAAGATTCCTCAAACAGAGGCCACACACGCCAACCAAAAAGAGTAACTGAGATGGGAAATCTGTGTTCCTGTAAGGCAGCGGTTCTCGGCCTGTAGGTCATGACCCCTTTGAGGGTCGAACGACCCTTTCACAGGGGTCGCCTAAGACCATCGGAAAACACATATCATAACAGTAGCAAAATGAAAGTTATGAAGTAGCAACGAAAATAATTTTATGGGGGTCACCACACCATAAGGAGCTGTATTATAGGGCTGCGGCCTTAGGAAGGTTGAGAGTCACTGTGCTCAGGGGTCTGTCTGTGGTGAACGTGACTGCTGTGTGTTTTCATGTGCATTTCTGAACCTAGGCCTTCTCTTCAAGACTGCCTTAGTCTGCTGGGGCTGCCATAACAAAACACCAGAGACTGGGTGGCTTACACAACAGAAATTCATTTCCCACAGTTCTAGAGGCTGAGAAGTTTGCTATCAGATTGTCAATTGGTCAGTTTCTGCTGAGATCCCTCCTTCTGCCTTTTAGGCAGCCCTTTCTGGGTGCCCATCTTACCTGTCCTCCATGAGTGTTTGTGTAGTGGGGTGGAGAACTGGAGGGAGAGAGGAAGGACTAGCACATGTGCCAGCTTTCTTCTTCTTCTTCTAAGACCACCAATTTTATCAGTTTAAGACTCTACCAGTATGGCCTTATTTAACCTTAATTACCTCCTACAGCCTCTATCTCCAAATACAGTCACATTGGAGGATAAGGCTTCAACATATGGATTTGGGGGGACATAATGCAATCCATAACAATGATACAGCAACCTGTACAGAAAACCCCCAAATGCAGATCAGTTTTACTCTTTAAAACAAGCTTGTCCAACCTGCGGCCCAGGACAACTTTGAATGTGGCCCAACACAAATTCATAAACTTTCTTAAATCATTAGGAAAATTATGCACTGTCCTTTTTTTTAGCTTATCAGCAATCATTAGTGCCAATGTATTTTATGTGTTACTCAAGAAATTCTTCTTCCAACGTGGCCCAGGGAAGCCAAAAGGTTGGACATCCCTGCTTAAAAACAACATGTTACAATGCCTGTTTTTGACAACAGAACCTTTTTCCCAAAATAAATTTCACAAAGATATCCAATATATAGTATAAAAATAAATGAGAGACTAAGTTAACAAATAAACTGGAAGGTGAGGTTAGAAAAGGTGTTCTATCTGTGTAGAAGTGGACAGTTTCTTCTGCACCAAACCAGCTCTACGAGAAAATAGCAGACTTCAAGGAGCTGTCATTCTAGGCAAATGGCTCAGGTACATGCTTCCATGAAACCTTCATGGATAACACCATTGCTGTCACACAGGACAGTTTGTAAGAACAGTTGTGCCTCATGGTCACTGTGGAACCAAGTGGAGCCAAACATGAAGAGATGCAAAGAGAGGGTGTCTCATCCTGAGTCACTAAGGGATTTCTTAGGGGAATTTAAGCAAATTGTTCAGCAAGTTAAAGCTGCTTGAAAGAATGTACACCCTTTAGCATGTCACTGATAAAATCAAAGTATCTGGAAAACTGGAAGCTTTTCAAACAGGATTTAATCATTGCTATAGAATAGTACAAATCTCTTTATCAAATCACAAAGGAAATGCAGTGGACTGGGGTCAGGACAACTCTGGTCTCATCTACACTTTGCCACCAGTTAGCCTTATTGGGGAAGTGGTCTAGTTTCCTCATTAGTAAGTAAAAGGGTGGATTTGACCAATGAATCTCAAACTTTACTATATATAAGAATTAACTGGGCAATTTTTTCATGTATGTTTTTACAGTACCCCCAGAATTCTGACTATTCTGTGGCAAGACCAAGGAATTTCTTTACTTACTGACAGCCTGTTGACATAAAACAGGTGGTCAATAGATGCCTCCCTACACACGCGCGCATGCGCGCGCACACACACACACACACACACACGTACATACACACACACACACATACACACATACACACATACACACATACACACATACACACATATACACATACATACCTACACATACATACACACATACATATACACACATACACACATGCATACACATACACACACACATGCACATACGCACATACACACATTCATATACATGCATACACATACACATACACGCATACACACACATACACATATGCACATACACACATACGCACATTCACACACACATACACACATACATACATACACACATAAAAACATACACATACATACACATGTGCACATACACACATACACACACACACACACACACACACATAGACACACACACACACACACACACACACACATACATATACATTTCAAGAAACACTGATGATCTTTATAGTCCTGCCTTTCAGATTTTATAATTCTATGCTTCTCAGTCTGATCCAAGCAGTGTAATATTAGGCCTACATTCTTGACCTTCTGTCTACGGCAGCATTATTAAAAACAAACATCTTTTTGTCACTGTCAGCACCATTGTGATGAAGTCCAGGAGAGAGAGGAAATAAAGATGCCTGGGTGGTATTCATTTTTGTGACCTTCATCCTGTGACTTTTCATTTCCAGTTTTCATGTTCAAAACGGTGCCCCAAGTAGAGACTTGGAATATTCCTTTAGCACTCCGCTCACTTCCTTCTCACCCTGCTACCAGTCATGTCCATGTAAGGTCCCAGATCTTGAATTCCATCACTCGGATACAAAACTAGGGCCTCCCTGCTGTCCACCACATCCAATTCTATTTCCAACATCCCTAACGTGTTTCAAGCCAGATAGACTCTTTTTTAACACTGTTTCCTCATTGAGGATGTTCCCAGTCATTTAGAACCTTATCTGTATGTCAAGACCATCTTCTGGGATCACTGTTTATTTTCACTTGATATGAATGGAGCTTAAGATAGTTTACCAAAGGAGGGGAGATATGCTGTGTATTGATTGTGTCTTTATGAAAAGTTACAGTGAACACAAAGGCTAGTTCTTTATAAGAACAATACTCTGGAAGGGGGATGCGGGAGGACAACATAAACACATGAGATCTGAGTTGTTTAATAAAAGCCAAATTTATTCAGTGATCCAGTGAAAAGACCAGGAAACTGATTATTTTTCATATCCAAGGTTTAATGATGTGGCTGATCAACTTTGGAAAGAATCAATGAAGGAGGGAGGGATAATGACATCCTTAGGACATTCTCATTCAGCCTCTTCAACTCTATGAGGTCATCTTCAGGCTTAGAGTAGGAGTTCACTTACTATGGGTCATCCTAGGACAGTCACATGCTGCCTGGTTTCACCCCAGTGCTCCACACAACTTCCTGGAGATAGGAAGAATTCAGTTTGGGGCTCTATGGAAGAACACTTGCCTTTGACTTTCTGGAGAGAAAGTTGGTGAATATAGCTGAAATCAGGCCAATTAATGTTATTCATTTTCTGTTCCAAAAGCTTAGAGAGAGGGAGAACAATGGGCAACCTCCATTGCCATAGTCTAGAGAAAGAGTAATACGGCCCTAAAAAGGAGCTTTGTGGGGGAAGACATTACAGACTGGCAGAATGCTTCTCCAACAGTCTTGTCACATTGCATTATGATGCTTATTTACACAACTATCACTCATTAGACTGGAAGTTTCTCTAAAGGAGAGGCTACGTCTTTAATTACCTTCAATCTAGCAAAATTAGCATGTAATGGTTAGTCTGTAGCAGATTGACGTGAAAGAACACTTGCTAAATGGAACTTTGCTTCCATCAAGTATAAAAACAGTGTGGTATTTTGGTGGCTCAGAAATTTTTGAAAAAGGGGAAAGGAAGCGGCATATTCCCTATACTTGCGTTTCCTGTCCTTTTTTGGTCTTTAGTGGATCTGTAACAAATGTAAAATTATTAAGCAAGAGGGGGGAAAATTCATGGTTTAAGGATCAAGCAAACCTATCGGGATAGTGTTTGTAGGACTTTTTTCCTTCTACCAGAATGTCAGTGTTTTCATTGAAAGTCCAAAACACAATATGGTAAACAAAATTGTAAATTATGCAATGAAAACAACAGCTAAAGGAAAGGAAGGTGGAAGAGTGCCAGAAATTACTAATAACTGGAAACCAATTGAAAAAACTCCAAAGCCTGTTTGAGGCCCCAACTTAGTTTGGACTTTCTCTTCCCTGCCGTCAGCTTCTGAAGTGAATAAAAGAGTAATGTATTCTGAAGTTCATGATTCATTATGTATATGTGGTATGCAATCCACTTGATTAGGGTGAATATATGATGAATCATGCAAACTGGGGCACTGGTGCAAGTGAAAGGGGGCACTAAAAACAGGTCTGTCTCAGACAACCCCACACGCAGGCCCACTCTACGCTCCACCCCCTTACGGGGCTTCTTTGCATTCTGTGTATTTTGTTTGAAGCGTTCCATATTTTTCTCAAAGGGAGATCTTAATTCGACTCCCACAATGTGCCAGCCAGTCTGAAATGAACATAAGTTGCTTCAAACAGATTCAATTGCAGCCCAGCTGTGAGGAATAGCTCAGATCAGGATTGACTTGGGGGTCATAAAGGACTAAGGATGCTACGCAAAATATCGCATCACAGCAAGGAGAAAGTCAAATTTACATGCTGAGTTATCTTTATCATCTCTCTGACAGTTATTAATTTCTCATCGTAACACATAACAGACCTCCAGCGTAAGTTAGTTTTCAATGTAGCAGAAATTAATAACATTGCTTTGTTTTCATT
Organism: Lyroderma lyra; assembly: GCA_004026885.1. Taxonomy (NCBI): domain Eukaryota; kingdom Metazoa; phylum Chordata; class Mammalia; order Chiroptera; family Megadermatidae; genus Lyroderma; species Lyroderma lyra. The sequence continues at coordinate 184,246 of PVJL010001749.1, read as the reverse complement.
GTATTGATTCTTAGATGATATATGTATTGCAAGTGATACTAGCTTTTCATTCATAATAATGTTATTTTCTTTAAAAGTGAATTTAAGTATAACAAATAACCAATTAAATAATATTGTAGATGATATGTCAATATAAACAGAATAAATATCTTTTTAAAAATATTGAAGACAGACACACTAGCCAAAATGATTTTTAAAAAAATATTGGTAGTTCTGCTCCAACACACATTCATTTGTGATCCAAGGATTCTGGGAGGTCAAGGTGGTACAAGACTTCACCCATGTTTAGGTTTTTTCCTGAAAGTCCAACATATAAATTAAGAAGAGATAGTTTTTACATTCCCTAAATGAAGAGGAAAGGGCCTGAGAAGTTGCTAAAGTGGGGAAAGTTGTCTGAATACACCAAGATGAGGAGACAGAAGAGAACTTGGCCAAGAGTAAGCACAGGTTGAAAACCAAGGGAAACTGACCCCCTTGGGTTAGCTGTATATGGTTAAACCAGAAGAAAAGAACATAAACAGAAGAAGTACTTCACAGCTTATGATCAGAAATAATTAATATGACAGAATGAGGCATGTAAGGGGTAAAAATGGAGGGCTCAGGAAATGAAACCTGCTGTGAAATCCCACCCAACAAAGTCTTTGCCACTTAACTTTGCACTCAGATGTTCCCCACCCAACTCACTACTTACAATCACCTGGTTTCCTATCTTTACTCCCATTTTAGGGAAAGATTAATGTATAAGCAAAGCTTTCTATGGAAGGTGTTCAGAACAGGTCTCTCCAAGATGTGCTACTTTGGCGTGTGAATTATTTTGAACTGAAGGCAATTGAGATCCTGCAGGCTCTCAGAAAATTTTACCTCTCCCATAAAGAATTTAAGTTAGGCTTAAATTAAGTTGCCTTGCCCATAGTAAGAGTTAACATCAGAAATAAGTTTTTATGACCTATCTATAAGGCAGGGCAAACTTCTAATTACTGAATGTCTGCTTTTTTAGCATCCTGCGAACGACCTTCCTCTTCTCTGAAGCCCCAAGGTGGCTTACTGAGCCCTTAGCTCAGAATGTCATATATCCACCTTGTTTCACTGTTTTCTGTCTTTAAACCTCTCGTGTATGTGAGGTCTCTGACACTCATTTGTGTGGAGTTCCCATGTGTACACGTGAAATTAAATATGGTTATTTTCTTGGGTTAGTCTGTCTCATATATTTAATCATTAGACTAGTTAAAAAAAAACTTTGAAGGGTAAAAAAAAAAGGTTTCTTCCTCCCTCACACTACAAGATTTTTCAGCATTTAAATGTAATAAGAGATATATGAGCTGGAAATAGGTTTTTAGAACTCGTCTGCATATTGGTGGTGATTGAAACCATGACAGTGGATAAAACTGCACTCTCTGTGTCCCTCACAGACATCTTACCCACACTATTGTCTGCAAAGAACATTTTCTTCCCAAAAACCTTCTCCTGGTCCAAAGAACATTTACTATTCATTGTTCAGATCTGAGCTTGAACTTTTCTCCATCTCCACCTATGCCCTTGGTGTATGCTCTCAATAGCCTACTTTTTCACAGCTCCCATAACACCATTATCACTTAACATTTCCTGTTAGATTATAACCTTCCAAAAGGCAGGAATAGGTTTCATTGTGATATTCTCATGATGCATAGCCAGCAGTCCATAAATGAATAACTATGTGAACGAGAAAATGATGAGAAAGCACACTGACCTGGCCTTTGGATAGGCCAGGAGGAGAAGTAAGAACTGATGAGGAAAAAGACAATATGATACCAGCAATGGATCAGACCAAGAGCAGAGTGGATTTGAGCACCTCAAAGAATACATGTAGGAGAGGCAGGTGAAGGTCGGTGTAACTGTGCAAAGGAGCTCCTAATATGGACTGGGCTTGGACATACCTTATTTATGAAGTAGGTGAGATTGACCTAAAATTTGGAGACGCTGTTGCTGAGCAGGACATTAGGGCACTCAGATATCTGCTCATTTTGTTTATAAAAATTATCAGTGTATGTGTTTTTTGATTGCCTTCTGTTTGGATGAACATCTACCCTCTGGAGGGAATTGTTGAACCACAGCAATTGGACAGGAGTTCTTCTCATATCACTGAGATCAGAGGAAGTTAAGCTAAACCTGCTTTCCCTGCCTAATTATGCTTCTTTGATTGAAAATAGAACTATTTATTCAAACAGTTACCTAAATATAAATTAATCACTAGGAAGGCATTTTCTAAGATAACCATGAAGAGAGGTAGCTGTGAGACTTTGGACAAATTACTTAACCTTTCAGAATCTGTTTCCTTATTTGTAAAATTGAAATTGCAGCATTTATATTTCTGGGAGGATGTGAGGCTCAAATATATAAAGTACCAAACACAAAGGCTACAATTATTTATAGCAGTTTATGGTAAATTTTAAAGCAATGCAAATAATTCAGCATAAGGTGATAATCCTCTGACTAAACATTCTTTTATTCCAAACATCAATTTAAACTGTATTTCCCTTCAGATCTCATTTTTTGAGCTCTAAAAGCCTTACAAATTGCTATATCTTGGTACACAAATCCCTTAGACAGTTTTTAGCATTATTTCTTTTCACTTGAGTAGGAGAAAGCTTTTGAAGACCACTTAAAAGGCAAGGTCATGTTTGTGCAGGATTCTACCTCTCAGTTTGTTTTTTTCCTCCTGAGTCTCCCCTGAGCTACACTCAGAGCACAGGCTGAATCCCCTCCATCTGGATGGTCCAGGTAATGGATGGCAATGCAAACATCATAAAGGGGAGCGGTGAATAACTTAAGTTTTGGAAAAACTGTCTAGTTAGTAAATATAGAACTACAAGCCAATTAGAGCAATCTTCAAAATAAGGTTAGAAAACAGATTTTGTGCTGTACTCTATTAAGTTTTGTACATTAATATCATATGTTATTTTATGCACAAGACTAGTTCATTTAAAATTTCTTGGATACTAAATATGAATAAGGTTCCATAACTGTTTTCTTATGGGTATAAGGGGAAGGGAGGCAAAAAACTTTTCCTTTTTATGAAGAATATGCAAAATGGGAAAACCCATCAGTTGTTTATTGGTTAAGGGCATGAGCTTATTTTACTGCCCATATGTGTGTGTGTGTGTGTGTGTGTGTGTGTGTATGCATGCATATGTTGTTTACATTTATATACAACATATACATGCATACATAAACACATATATATACATTTATATATATTTTTTTTTAAAAATACACATATTTGTAAACTGAGCACAATGCCCAATACATAGAAGGGGCTTAATACAGGTTTATTATTCCATTTTTATTTAAAATTAGCAGTTTCTGTATTTATCATTTTTTAATAATAAATGTGAATCATTACAAAGGCCACTCTCTGATAATACCACATTTAAACTCTTTACAACTTCCACCTTTTAATTCTTTACTCTTCAAATTAGGCTAACAGACAATTTGCATCTCTTGATAAACATTGTTTTCCCATATTCTCTAGCATTTATATTGTATCTTTTCAAATTCTTATCTTATAGCCAATTCTATTTAGGATCATGGTTTCCCGAGTGGAGGTAGCCCAGTATATGTAAATGGGCTCAGAATATCTGAACTAATGGAGAGCATGGCTTCTCAGATTTTATAGACATGCTAATAATAACACTGCAAAGCTGACCCAGTTATAGCAATTGATTTAGAATGAATAAAAAGGATAGCAAAATTTGTCTACTAGTAATATGTCTCTTAGGGTAGCAGATAGGCTGGCCATAGATTACTTACGTCACTAAGTACAAGACAAACTAAATTTTGTAGACCACTAGGCTTTTTTTTTTTTTGAGAAACTGTAGTGCCTTATTTTTATTTGGTATTTTCTCATTTTTAAATATAGTAATGCTCATTCCTGAGATTGATATCTTGTATAAAAGCCTTAGATAGAAAGTTGACTCATGGAAATGGGTTCTCAGAAGTCAAACTTACTTGAAAAGAAATAAAAAATTAATTGTGTGTTTGTTTCTGTTCAGTAAAATATCAGAGGGAAATGTAGTGGCCTTGCAAATGAAGATACAGTGATCCCTGTTTGAGACCAGGAGAATGAGATCCTCTTGGAGGTAATATATTGAATGAGTGATACAATCTACTTCCTAAGCTCAGTTCAAATACATTCACAAAATACAGTCACATAGGTTTATTGTTATTTACTTTACCCTCTCCCACAGGGTGGGTTATTAGTATTCAGACCAGTTTCTCCCATTGGGATCTACTCTCAAGTTTTCTATTTAAATCCATTATTCAAAGAACTCTAAGGATTGACTATCTCAAGTGGACAAGTCCTACGTCCACTATCTAAGGTAAGAGTCAGATTGGACCACGATTGCCATGTGTTCTCCACATCACACACTGTCACTGTTGAAAATGTGTCCTCCCAAGTCTGGCATCTCTCTGACATGCCCTTGCTAGCTGGAGCCTTGCTAGTGCTAGAGTGGTACCCAAAGTTGTAGCTCTTTATATCTTTTGGGCAAGGCTGACATCAGTCCAGACTGGCTGAATTTTGAGGAAATTCTGGCATCTGCTACATGCTGTGTCACCATCATTCCTATGCACCTCAAACTCTTGTCACTGTACCTAATGCTTCTTTTCTCAAAGTTAGTTATACTTCACAGATGTTGTTGCTTTTTCCTTCCAAGATACCTTCCAATGTTCAGATCTATCCTAATTCACAATGATAAATCTTAACTTCAGAGATATAAAATTCTAATCAATTTTTCTGCATGAAAATCTGTAAAAAAACAAAGCAAAAAACAGGGTAGATAACTCATTTGAATTCAATGCCACTTAGTCTCTTTCATGTCCAATCATATGCAGTGGAAAGCCTGTCTGCATCTTCAATGCATGTCATAGCCAGAGATATCCCACTACAGTGACTGCTTCCCACATGAGGGGTCATTGGGTGTGGGAGAGCTTCATTTCAAATTCTATTTTGTTTGTTTGTTGTTTTTTTTCTTTTTTAGAGAACTTACATAACAGGGAATTTTGAAAAGCTGCCGAAAATGTCCAAAAAACCAAAGTGGGTGTCCTAGAAATATAATTAGTACATTCTTTATGGATATACTATACTTCCTTTCAGGAAACAAACCCACTATTTTCTCAACCCTGATTCTGTTTATCCTGTAGAAGATAGATATCATACCATGGCTTATTCTGATTTTCTTTTATCTGTGTACCCCAAAGATAAACCTCAAAGGGGTCTGAAATTTTATTTCTCAAGATGCATCCACATTTATTAAATAAATTATTGAGCTGAAAACCCCACAAGGTTGGTGAGGGCGGTCCGACCTCAGTGAGCAACCACATTTAGCATGCAATAAAATATGTCTCAGGCTTTAGTGGTTATGAAGCTTTGAAGAAAACTAATGTCCAAGTAGAAAGTCTAACCAAAAGAAAACTTGGACTAAGGTCAAACCATCCTTGCCCTTGTGGCTTGAGGTTGTTCCTCTTTGTTTTTCTTGAACTCTCTGGAGAGAGTCTGAACACATTGTTCTGCCTGTAGCTACTGCATGTAGACTCACAGAATTAGCACGGGACTCAGCAGTTAGTCTAAACTTTTATTCAAGTTACAAATTCCTGCAACACTCTAATGATTGACACAGATGATCAAGGGTAAAAATGAATACACTGTCTAAATATATAAAAGTTAAAAACAAAGCTAAAAAATGGTTAATTAAATATGATCTGTCTTCCAACCTTTATAAAAATATCTAAAACAGCTTTATAACTATCTGTAAAACAAGGTTTGATATAGAATTCTCAGACCTCTTATATTTTCATTCTAGAACATATCAATGCAGGGAAATGTAACCTTGACCAAGTCTGAGACCCCTCTCTTTTCAACCCCAGATCCACTTAACACTGTGTTGCACCTGACAATTGCCCCCACCTATAAATTAATCCACATTACCCACAAACAGTTGACCCATGGCCATCTCTGGATATATGTATCTTTGAGAGAACAGATCTGCACAGGCCATGACCCAAGGATTTGGTCATAGACTTTTCAGATCTGAAGTATCCATCTTGTTGTCAAAAGAGAGAAGAAAGAAGAGTACATCCAAAAGGGGAAGGCTAGAGAGGCATGACCAGAATGAGACTCTCTAAGGTATGAGACCCAAGAGAAGGGCTGTTTCCCTCAAGTACAAGGATGGTACTGTAGTTTACCAATACTACAAGTTGTAAATAATATTAACTCACTTTACAATTAAGATAGTAGCATAATATTAGAACAAATTCTAGAGCCAGTGCAAGATTCTGCCTTCAGATCTCGGCAGACAAAATGTGTTAGTTGGGAGAATGCAATTCTGGAACCAGAGTTATTTCCAAGTTAGTCTCTGGAGTCTTCAGGGAAGTCTCCTTTTAGATCTTACATGAGTCCATGCTTCTGAACTTCTAGTGTAAGTCTAAGTTAAATCAAGTCTATATTCAGAAACCCTCCCATGATAGGATAAAAAAAAAAAAACAACAAAAAAACAGATGTCTTACCACCTTAATAGACTGTGCATGCTTTTTCTGGGCCAGACCAGACTCAGGTCTTCTAAGACCCAAGACGCTGGGCCAAGGAGCCCAAGAGCTTGACTTTGTCATGATTCCAACAGGAGAATGCATAAAGGCTCTATATTAAGGTTCTCCAGAGATATAGAAACTTTGGAGAATAAATATATATATATATATATATATATAATATATGAGGCTGTCCAGAAAAAAAAATCCAGCCATAAATGCCTCTATTACATGGCTAGATACTTTCTAGTCAGTCCACAGCTCTCCCTCCACCTTACTTTCCAAAACAGCTGGGATGGGGCTGCCTTGGGAAGCACCCACTACAGGGCACTCTTGGGAAACATGCACTGTGAAGAGTTCCAAAGGGACTCAAGGAAGGAAAGATTCCAGCACTTGTGTGACCAATGACCACACCACCAGGTGATGGGTGAAGCACCATGAAGAAGCAACCACTGGCTTCAAGGGGGCAGTGGCCAGGCCTCTAGCTCAGAGCTGGCTGGTGGGTCCTCAAGAAAAGGTTCAACATAAATACGTGTGATTTATTTGATCGCTAAATAAATAAATGTATGTGATTTACTTTAAAGAATTGATCCACATGATTATAGAAGCTGGCAACTTCAAAATCTGCAGGGTAGGACAGCGGGCTGGAAACCCAGGGAAGAATTGATTTTGCAGCTCAAGTTCAAAAACAGTCTGTTGGAAAATTTCCCCTTCTTCAAGGGAGGTCTGTCCTTTTTCTCTGAAGGCCTGCTGCTGTCTGTAGGAGGCCCATGCACGTTATGGAAGGTAAGCTGCTTTATTTAAAGTCCATTCATTTAAACATTACACTCTTCTAAAAACTAACTTCACATCAATATCCAGACTAGTGTTTGAACCAAATATCTGGATACTGTGGCCTAAAATTGACTCAGCATTAACCATCACAGGCCCATGACAACAAATCTCTACTTGGGTACAATAACAATAATAACACTAAAAATATGACAGTTTTTACCAAGGGTTAGCACAGTTTTTAAAGTTGCACTTGAACGTGTCCATCCTCCTACTCTACCTAGAAAAACATCAGCAAGCTGGAGGCAGGGGTTAGGGGGAAGTAAGTTCTCTGATAGTTAAAAACTGTAGGTTTTATTTCCATTCCAGACTGCTGACAGGCAAAAACGTCAGTACCGAAAAGTCATATAACTTCCATGGAGTGACAGCTTTACTAGGCATGACCAGGTCTCCACAGGAAGAGTTTGAGCTTCAGTTGTCAAGAAATCCTGTATTTGGCAATTTGGGGTGATACATGAGGCCCCATAAATAAAAGTAGTCCAGGTTACTCGTTACCTTATACTGATTACCTTTCTAGTATACTTCTTGAAGTCAGAACCTTAGGTAATAAAGTTAGGTATTAGTTTCTCTTACCATGTTTTTCTTTTTCTTACTTTGTATCAGAGTTGGGGAAAGTGGTGTGTGCATGTGTGTGTGTGCGTGTGCGTGTGTGTGTGTATGTGTGTGGTGTAAGAGTGTGAGTGTGTCTATGTGTATTGTATGTACATGGGGGGAAGTAGGTGGGGGTACAAGAAGGGGTAGAGATTTAGTTCAACCCAGTAATCTTATTTGTCCCTTTAGGTGACTTGGTCTCAGTTTGGGTTACTTTTAGAACCCCGTTTTCTCCCCCTATTAATTTCCAAGTTGGCCCTGAGTGTGGATGTGTAGTTGGCTCCAAGATCTATACTGTGCTGCCCAGATCTTTGCTGGTCCCTCTGTGGAGTGGCTGATCTCAGTTGCTCCCAGGACTGACAATTCTGTTGGCATCTGTTGCTGAAGGCCACAGCTGGTGTAATTCGTAATTTATGGTCTCTTCTCTCAGCTCCTCTGGGCCCAGGAATTTCTCCTGATGACTCAATCTTTCCTCAGTTTGCAGTGGTGCTATGCATCCTACCTGAGGTCTGACTGTGCTTCCCTAATGGTTCCCAGGTCAGGTGTTTTTTTCTGCGACCTCTAGCTCCAGAGCTACTTGGCCCCACTTGGTAACTTTCAGCAAACTTCTACCACCCCCACCCCCACCCCGGAGGCAAGTAGGAATTTTTGAGTCTGTCTATACAGCTTAGGAACAAAGCTAAATTCCAGCCTGTCTTTGTCTAATCCACACTGCTTTGACTTTCATGTGACCACCTGCTGTCAGGAATGAATTATGTCCCCCAAAAGACGTTTGAAATCCCAATCCCCAGTACCTCAGCATGTGACCTTGTTTGGAAATAGGGTGGCTGCAGATGTAATTAATTAAATTAAGATGAGGTCATATAGTACTAGAGTGGGCCATTAATCCAATGTGACTGGTGTCATGAGAAGAGACACAGACACATAGACGCATGAGGGGAGAGTGCCACGAGACCACAGAAGCAGAGACTGAACTGCTGCAGCTGCAAGACAAAGAATGCCAAGGATGGCCAGCCAGCCAGCCACCAGAAGCTGGGAAAGGCGAGGAAGGACTTTGATCTGCAGGTCTCCATGGCCCTGCTGATACCTTAACTTCGGACTGCTGACTTCCAGAACTGGGATACAATAAGTTTCTGTTGTTTTAAGCCACTCAATTTACAGTACTTTGATATTGAAGCCCTGGAAACAGATAAACTAACACCCGTCCTGTGAGGGTGTCTGTCTCCTATGAGCATCCCAAGCAAGAAGCAGGACAGAGTCTGTGGATTCTCCTCAGTCTAACAGTGCCCCGCTCCACACCCCCTCTACCCCTTGTAGCCCTGGAAGTCAGAGCACAAGTCTGACTGTCTGCTTTCCATACCTTGGTCTCCCTCTTCTCCTGGCAGTCCAGTAGGACTCAAAGGGTTGAGTTTTTCTCATTTCCTTTTCCTAGTTGACTCCAACACCCCTTCTTAAAAACGTTATGATCAATTCACCAAGCCTTACCTCTTGGTATATTAAAGGAAACCCTCACAAAAAATTTTAGAAATATTTTTATCTTTTTAAGAAATCTGGCTCTTGAATCTGTTGCTTTGCTGAAAACTGAGATATTCCATTTAGGAGGTCAGAAGCTGATTATTGATGGTCTCCTTGACTTAGTAGTTCTCAGTGTCATGCACATGGAAGGATCATCACCTCTAGCTGTGATGCAAAAAGCTCAGACACAAAGGATACTTGAGAGCAGAGCAGTAAATCACAGAATCATTGCTCTGTTACTTCCCCATTTGCAGATGACTTGTAACCCTGCTCTCTCCTCTCCTTGAGAAATGAAGAAATCCTTAGCTGTACCCTCTCATCTTCCAACCCATTTGTTGGTTTGCAAACTTCCCTCTGGCAGCCTAGATCACAAACAGCCTGACAGGCACATTGTCAGCCATGGGGGCCCAAGAATCAGGGTCAGTAATTCTCCTTAAACATTGATCTTTTATCTGACTCACTTGGTAGCTTCCATGGCCCAGTGTTAGTGTGGGTTGATGGTCATGATCATTTTTGTGCTTACAGCATGGCCATGTTCCTCCCAGGAACTCTGGATTGGACATTACTGGTGGCCTATAGCATTTGCTGTCCTTTCAGCCTTTCCAACAGAACTGCTATGCTATTTAGGTATCTACCCTTTTCTGACATACTCCATGCCCTTCAATGGCTTGATAGGTCAAAAAGTTATCTGATAACTTTTTTCCATGATTGGTTTTGGACTGGACATGTGACCCAAATCAGGCTGGTGAGGCTCAAAGAGCTTCTGCTAGAGATTCCAGGGAAAAAGCTTCCTTGTCCTTAGGGGATTCTTCAGAAAGCAAGTCTCTTTTATACCAGAAGTGGAAGAAAAAAGCATGTAACCCTGATTGCAGCTAGAAGTAATCTTGCAATTATGGGGAAAACTATCCTTAAGACAAAGATTGTGTTCAGCATATCTCAGAGAGGAAACATCTGAGTCCATGAACTGAGGCTCAGTGAATCCATGTTGCCCATTATATGAGTCAGTAACTTTCCATACAGTTTAAACTCAATTGATAAACTTGTGATTGACAGTATCTTAACTGATACAAACTCTATTGGACATTTTAGAGTATGTACAATGTTGAAAAAAATACCCCAGATCAGTTAAGTTTTTTTAGTCATAGATGCATAAAAAAATGTATTATGCCTGGGTGTTCTTGAACCATGGAAGATTTGTTCCTTGTATTTCTATTATACCTGTAGACTCTTTAACTTTTTGTAACCTCTTGTGCTCATAATAAGAACATTATAGATTTTTTAAATCTATAAATTCAAAGAATGGCTATTCTGTGATATACTCCCAAGAGGAAGTTTTTCAGTTGGTTTTTTACCATCATCAATAATGCATAGGTGAGTAAACTAAAATACACTGGGAAAAAAAAAAAAGACTTGCTTGAGCCCACAGACTTCCATAATCTAGGTAATTGTCACAAACACAAATCAGTATACAATTCAACAAACATACAAAAACACTGCAATTTTATCTGATAAGCTAGATCCAGATTCTTAACTCAGTACATTTCTACTTAGGTAATCTAAAAGATTCTTACACCATCAAAAGGAAAGATTTGTAGGGAAATATTAAGATAGTTGTTTCAGAAGATTCTCATCCTATTGAACACTTAATGAAGCCAAATGTGTGGAGTAGTAGCACAAGGTAAATAGCATTTTCCATTGGAAGGGATACACAAACCACACTTTCTTTTAAATAACTCTGTAAGTGCTACATTATTATGAGGATTTTTTGCTTAAAGGTTTTTCTTAATTTTGCCTCACTTAAATTGTTAGTCTGTGAGAGAGCTGCAAAAGGAAAGGAAGGTTGAAATACAATCAATTAGCTTCTCTTTGGTTGTTTTAAAAAGCTTTATTTAGAAAAGAGTTTTCTGGAATATAATCTGACTTATTTTTAAATTCATCTTTGTCATCTCTCCTTGGTATGTTTATTATATTAATATGCATTAATATAATATAAAACTAAATTATTTGATTGTTTTATCTAATAGTCATTTAAATAAGGCCTCAAAAATGTATCAGGCAGGTAAAACTCTTTCAATATGTACCTGATGAATTTATCCAAATGTTCAAAAAAAAAAATCTAGCACATTGGGCAAAAGTTTACTTTCACACTCTTTATTCATGCCTGTAAAGTGTATTTTTCTGAGGCATGTGAGTAATATTAAATACTTAGGCCATTTTTTTCTTCCTTTGCGTAAGCACTGAGGAATCTTGGCAGCTAAAACAAAAATTGGACCCTACAATTTCTTTCAAATAGGTAAAGTCAGGACACAAGAAAGCATAGCAGTAGAATGAAGGGGAAATCTTTAAAGCCCAACAGTAACTTCATGATTTGGCTCCATAGCCAAGGGGGGAATGCAGGAACACTGCCAGCCCACACTCCCTTGGTATTTCTGTCCAGGGAGGTGTGGTTATGGAGTGAGGGGGTGGGAATGGAGCAGGGAGTAAAGATCAGATGAATCAGAACCCTCTGGAAGAGAGCATACCTCTGAAGGTAAAGCAGGGCTACGTGTTTGTAATTTCTTGCTGTAGCACTGATTCCAGCCAGGACTTGCATGGTTTGGAATCACCCTTCATCGTTAATTCCTTTACTTGGAAGAAGCACAGGTCTATGCACCAAGCATGACACATATTTCATTATGGCACTTTGGGGCTTTCTGTTCCAAACTGGTTTGTATGAAGTAAATAATGTTAACACAAATCTTTTATTTTTTTCTGTGCATTGTACAGTTCAGTTATTCAACATATTTGACTAGCATTATCTGCATGGCATATTGCCAAGGAGAAATGTATTAATCTATATCAATTTAAAAGGAAATGATGACTCAGATTATTTTTAAGAAGTTTTAAAGATGCAAAAAACCATTATTGTTGTTCCTTGGAATTGGAAATATCTTAAGTCCTTCTTTGCTGGTCTGCTTTATGTTTTGAAAAAAATCATTTTTGTTTATTATTTCTTGTAGCCAGTTTTTTCTTTCCAAACTTGTGAAACTAGACTTCTTAACTTGGTGGTCAGTGTATGGGTTTGGGAAGGGTCACACTTCAAACTCCCTGAAATAATACACAATACCATGTATGCATATGCATTATTCTGTGGACAAGGTCAGATTCTCAATGGACCCCACAAAAGTTAAGATCCATTGGTATTGATAAGTAGTCATCATTAATATTTGTGCTAACACAAATCTTAAAGCACTCACAATCCTGGATAGATATCTATTTTATTTATCTATGCTACACTAAGTGAATGTAAAGCAATATGATCACCTTTACTTTATGAACTTAGAGGGGGGCAAAAAAACCTAATCTGAAGATTTCCAAAGAATAAAACTAGTACATTTAAAGTAGCACAATGATTTTACTTAATTTAATTAATTTGGTACTTGGCCTGCAATGTCCTTCCTTTGTTTTCTTTTACTGAAGTTATTTGTTCTGACAGCAGATATTGAGAACCCCTGTTAGATGAAACTGAGCTACGTTCTTAGTGATACAGCAAATCTAAGCAAGTTATTGGTTATTATTCTCCACATTCTTAAAAGAAATACTGCATAACACAGACTAGGTGCTTAGTCAGTATTTATTGAATGTTGAATAAATAATCCATAGCAAAAGATAAGCTACAAATCACTTCTCTTATTCTATTTTATAGAATATTTACTTATTTATTCAAAAGTTAATGTTAAAACTCATTCTGTATGTATATGTGCAATGGCAAAGTGAAGACATTTGACTATTAAAATTTGTAAGGAAGCATCAAATTGATAATTTAGTCACAAGTAATGAGCAATATATTTTGTGATTTCAAAATACATCATAAATTATTTTCATACCCATATGATCCTATTGCATGAGAATAAGTAACTCTGGAGTGAATTTAAGGTTAATCTAAGGATCCTGTTAAAGCTCCAGTGAGACAGTGTGTATGAAAGTGCTCTCTAAAGTGCTATGAAATGAAGCTTTGTATACAGCATAACATTACCAGAATGGAAGCTGAAGTAGGACAGCCAGAGTTCAAGTTCTAGGTCTGCTGCTTGCTGGTTCTATACCCTTGGGCAAGTTATTTTACTCCTGCAAGACTTTGGTTTCTCATACATAAAATGGGAAAGAAATACTACTATCTACTGCATACATTCTTAATGAATATAAAGTGAGCTCATGACCAACAACATTTTAGTTTAGTGGCCGTTCAGAGCAAGAACTCAATAAATTAGAGCCCTCTCATCTTCTTTTTCTTCATCGTTATCATCATCACCTCAGTCGGTAATTTCTGCCTTCCTGTTCATTCTACAAAATGTCAGGATTACCAAGAGAAGGAGAAAAAAAAAGGAAAAACAAAAATAAACAAGGATGCAGCTAAATCACATTTTTATAGCTCTCACCTGGAACAATCTGCGAATTGGTCTCCTCAGACTTGTCCTCCTCAGATCAATCTTCTAAGCTGTCAAAGTAACCTATTTAAGACAGAAACTTGACCATGCCACTCCTCTGTCTTAAGCTAGTTACCTACCAGTTGCCAGTTACCTACCTGGCAGCATCCAGGGCCTTTAGTCTGGCTTTTAAGGAGTCTTCCAGAATTAAGCACCTGCCTGCCCCTTCAACCTCAGCTCTGATTAGGTACACCAGATTAGATCAAGTAGATCAGGTAGTCCTGGCCACCTCCTGGCCATATTCTACCAGGTCACGACTCAGTTAAGAAACACCAAAAAACTGAGCAACTCAGCTCAGACTCTGCTACCTCCTGGGAAGCTGTGTGCTCACCCACTTGTCAAAGTGCTTTATAAACACACTACACTGCGAACTTCTTGTGGGAAGGTTCCCAGGGCTTACTATAATGCCTGGCATATTTTAGCAGCTCAATGACTATTTCCAAATGAGTGGATAAATGAATAAATGAATGCTAAGGTTATCAGATGCAACTAGTATATAGAGTTGCTGGAGCCCAGTACCATTATAAGGCCTGAGGCCAACCAAAAATTATTTTTTTCCCAATCAAATTTGTAAACAATGAAAAGATGAATATAAAAGTCTGGCAGAAAATAAAACTGTCATCCTCATTGCTGATAAAGGAGGACAGGGTGTAGGTGCATGACAACTGTGGACTTCCTAGACCCGCACTTGGGAATTAGGTAGACTTACCTACCAGTCACTCGGTCCCACAGGAGAACTTGGCTCTGCACAATTTAGAGCATAAAGGAGCAGACCAGAATGTATAGTTCCTGAGGTCAGCTGGCTTCCAGCTACACGGGGTCAGTTTATCTCCCAAACACACAAATGGGAGAGTTGCCCCTACTCCTCAGAGGCAGAGTGACTCAAGTGCAGGAGGGAAGCCAAGAGGGTTATAGTTATGATGTAACTTGGGACTTGCAAGTGCGCAGCCAAAGGGAGTCACTCTGCTCCATTCCCCAACACCCTCATGTGCTCTGCTGGACTTTGATGCTGGTGACAGTTCCCACAAGTGACAGGAAAAGTGGATCACAATGATACTCCCAAGTTATATACCCACCCCTAGATTATATTTTGACATTCCTTCTCTAATTCTCCCTTTTCAGTTGATTCATGAACACCGATGGAATGACTGAATTAAAAGATGTAAAAATTGTTTTTGCTTCTAAAGGACTTTAATCTCCCCATCACTCAATTAATTCTATGAAACCTAACAAATATTTATTGAAACCTTGCCCAGTGGTAAACACCATAGACTATGAATATGGATACATGATAATGAACCTCTGGAACTTGCAACCCAGTCTACATCATCTCCTGGATTTTTCCTCTGAGAAAAGGGAGCAAAGTCACTTGTGAAATTAAAAATAAATAAATAAAGACAAATAGTTACAATTTCTTTTTCTAACTTCCAAATGTTTTTCTGAATCGTTGACTGTTCACCCAATTTTAAGACATTTCTCTTCTCCTATCATCAGCATTAATTAGAGTGAAAACTACTAATAATAAAGGTCATCGAAACCACCGAGGAACCATTTATCTTGCTCATCTTGCCCATATTGCCCCATCTCCCAAATGCTTACAATTGATAAAAAAGGAACTGGGTGAAAGGGTTTGGATGGATTGTTCAAATCCATCACGACACTGAAAAGCAACTCCAACTCCCTGTATGAAGGCATCGTGCTTACTCCTCTTCTTTCCTGGATTCCTGGACCTTCCTTCATTCTTTTGTTAAAAAAATATCTTGACCTCTTATATTTCTAAGAATTCTATTTGTTTTTTATTGAACTAGATTCTGGAAAACTACCCACATTATTTCACTAGATCTTAAACTCATGATAGTTTTTTGTTTTGTTTCATTTTTTCTTCTAACTTCCCATCATCAAATTGACAGAACTATTCAAGAAACAGAGATTAGGTATGTTTTTAATGCCTAAGAGGTTCAGATTCAGGATCCACTCTCTACTTGAACTTTTTAGCAAAACGATTATGGAGAAATTGGTAATTTTGAGTCCCTCAGCTACCCTGAATCATGTAATAAATGACGTACCAGTTACTGAAATTTAGAGCAGGCCTACACATTCTCAACATTACTCCTGATTACCAAAAAGGTAGCTTCTCTTCTTTGTCTCACTTCCATACTTCTATTAGATTAATAACAGGGGTATGGAGTGATTATTTTCACTTTGGAATGGCTTGGATATACTCCATGAGGACAAACAGGGAAACTAAGACTGGTATTTCTGTTTGGAAAAAAAGAGATTGACAAAGTTAAATTCTTTACTAGAAATGCAACAGTTTTATTAACTTATGAGATAGCATATGGATTCATAGCAGAAATTTTAAATTTTAAAAAGAATATATATATATATATATATATATATATATACACTGTAACTTTGTATTTGAATGTCACGTATAAGAAAAATAGGAAAAAGAGGCAACTCATCCCTGAATCTAAAAATTTTGTTGTCAGCATGAAGTGCTGTGGGATCTTAGATAACTAACTAAACCTCAATGCCACTTTTCCAGATTTGTAAAGAAAAAAGGCAACAGGAAAAAAGATATCATGACAAGGTTTTATATTATCTTTTTATGTGTTCAGAATCTACAAGAGAAAGAATAAATAAAAGGAAACTGAAGATAGTAAAATTACAAATATTGTGGGGGCTTCTGCAAATCATTTTGAATATGTATTTAAATATTTTTGAATGTATTATTTAATACTTTCCAATACAATGTGTATTAAATATTGAACAGATTTTCAAAGAGACTTTTCATGTGTTAAAAATTTCATTACAGAGCGTGGAAATAATATTCACTTAATAAAATACACAGTGTTGCTTGGCTGTGAATTAAATGCCTACAAAGTACTTAGAACAGAGTCTGATCCATAGTAAGCAGTCAATGCATACTAATAATTATTAACTACTGTCAAATGTTTTCAATATCTAAGAATGAGCAGAAGAGCCACAGAATAACATCGGGCTTGAAGGCCTTACAAAATCTTGTATAACAGTACTGTTGAATAGCTGTAGTTACATTCATTACTGAGTTGCCAAACATCAAAGAGTTGGTGACTCTATTAATAAAGTGAAGGTGACATGGTGAGTTGTGTTTTCTATACCAATCCTTCACAAGGATTGGGTATGCAACAGTACTATGTGTTTCACATACACACACAAAAAGCTATGCTCTATACCCAAATAAATTTGGGAAAGACTGGATTACACAGAATTAAATTGGTATTTCCTTAAAAGCATGTGCTAATATAAGCCACAGCTTGCAAAGAGGAGGATATAGACAGCACCATTTCTCAAACACTTTGAAGTTTTTTTAGTGATCATTCTGCTAAATATATGAGTAGAACACAACTTCTCAATGTGAGTCAAGGAAGAATCTCTTCTTAAAAATACCCAGCACTGTATCCACTTCCACAAATTCTGAGTAGAAAGTCTAGAGTGGGGTTAAGTATTTCCAAAAAGCTCCCTTCTCTCACTTTGCCTCCAGGCACCCCAGAAGAGAAATGTTACCTCTCCCATAAGCCCTCTTCTTTTTTCCAATCTGTTGAGAGAAATACAACTTCCACAAAAAAAGGTAGAAAAACAAAATTGAAAAGGTTGGGGAAGTTATTCTGCCACCAAGAAGATGACTAGGAAATAGATTGTCAACATTCATAAACACCTTTCCATTGAGTTGGCTTCAGGAAGCATGGATTGCAGGCGCTCAAAGAAATCTAGAATTTGCTGTTAAACAAAACAAAACAAAACAAAACAAAACAAAACCAAAACTGGGAAGTCTCAATATGATGATTTACATTGGCTCAAGAATGCTCTCTGGATTCAAGAATAAGGAATATTTATTTAATCATGTATTGGGGTAGGTTATCCAGAAACCATAAGGAGGACAAATACTCATCACCAAAGGAGCACAGCATGACATCTGTGCACCTGTTAGACTTTCAAAACCCTTCAAGACCATCAACATGGGTGAAAGGTAATGACTGGATTACCATAAAAATATAATTATGGAAAGGTAGTCGTAGGCTGTACATAGAAGAAAATTTTAACTACCACCCATGGAATTAGTAATAATAAGACAGATTTCCAAGAATTCCCAACAGAACTTTGAGGCAAAGTCATGTGAGATCTTTTTTAACTTATTTAGATCTTATATCTAACACAGTTGTCCTCTGTGTGCCTGTTTAAATTTTAATCCAGGAGCAGTTTCCTTAACTGAGATTTACTTGGAGACCAATCAGACCTAATAATATATTGATCTAAGCTATGTACAGTTAAATCTAAATGTAATGTCAGAGAGTCTTAGAACAATTTTGCAAACAAGATGTGTGTGTGTGTGTGTGTGTGTATGCACGCGCACATGTGTCTACATTCTATCTAGGAAGAATTCAGCAAAGAGTGGATGGTTTGACTGTTTCTATTTTTACAGTTTACGGTCTGCTTTAAAATTTTTATGGTAAAAATAAAAGAAGATAGAAGCATGATATCACTTTTAGGCTTCTTTCTACACACTTAAGCAATTATTCATGTTATATGTCTGGCAGGATGGGTTTTGGCTGAGGTCAACCTCTGCCTTTTCCATCACCCCTGTGTAGAGGGGGTGGGAATGAGGGTAAATCCGTCTTTGAGACATTAACCATGCTACACTCTTCCAGACTGAAAAAAGACCAAAGAGACGTGACAACTAACCGCAACACATGATCCTAGCTTAGATCCTAAAGAATGTTATTGGAACACTTGATTAAACTTGAATGAAGATAGTGAATTCAATGTTAGTAAGTGTCAATGATAATTTCCTGACTTTGGTCCTTACATTGTGGTTATCTAGAGAATGTCCTTGTTTGAAGGGTTACATAGTAAAAACTATTCAGGGATGCAGGGCAACATGTTCAGAACTTACCCTCAAATGATTCCAGAAAAAAGAAATGTCCTTTGTGCTATTCTTGAAGCTTTTCTGAAGTTTGAAATTATTTTAAAATTGACATTATCTTTAGCACTTAAAAAGTACATTTATTTTATTGTTTCTGTTAGTTTAGCATTAAATTTTCTCATGTTGTCTAACTAAACTATCATATCAGTTGAAAATAGTTTTATTTCTTTTCCAATTCTTGTGTCTCCTATTGTTTTCTCTCTTTAAATGGTACTGGCTAATACCTCTAGGATAATGTTCAGTAGTAGCAGAGATAGTGAACATTCTTGACTCTTTCCTAATCTTCGTAGAAATTCCTCTAGTGTTTTCCAATTAAGGACAAAGTTGACTTTGAGACCAAGGTATTCTGTTTAGGAAATGTGCATCAAAAATTTCCATTTTCTTGAGTGTTTTTATTGGGACGCTTTGGTCAAAAGCATTGTTTATTTATTATTTTTGCATTTAGCGGATAATCATATGACTATTCCTCTTATATTAATATCTACTAATACATTTCCTAATACCGAATCATCCTTGCATTTCATGAATGAATTGGTCATCATATATTTTCATGACATAATGTTGGGTTCTGTCTTTCAATATTTAATTTAGTATATTTGCAGTCATATCGGAAAACTGCTTGTAATACATTTACATGTTAGAATCATGTTTCCCTGGTTTTTAGAAGATGAACCTCCATGAAAGGGAGCTTAGTAATAACAGAAAGAACATGGAAATTGGTGTAATGAAGAGATGGAGAAATCAGAATTTGGAGTCATATAGACCCTGGGGAAGTTGCTGGCCCTCCTCCCTGACTGACTGGGTGACCTGAGTGAAGTTATTCCTCCTCTTCTACCCTCAATTTTCTTGTCTGTCAGATAGGAGAACCTACCAAAATAGGTTGTGTAAGAATTAAATGATAGGATTTCTGTAAAGACCTCAGTACAATGTCTGGCACAAGGTACTACTAGTAAGTCCACATAAATATTGGGATATTTTACTGTAAAGAAGTATTTTTCTTCTGCTGCTTCTCACATTATTTTTAAAATGTTAAAAAATATGTGAATATAGTTTCTTCAGGAGGAATTTCATGTCTCAGTTTAAATGGTCCCCAGCATTTTGCTATGATTACTGAGCACAGGGGACATTAAGGAGACCTTTTTAGGGAACCAGATTTGTATTTTCTCTCTTCTTATTCAGTCACCCCATTCTACACTGGAGTAAGCTCTTGGTGGGTGCCGGAGGGAGGGGAGAAGGAACTGTTGAAAGGAATGGAAAAGGAAGGTAAATTTTCTTGAGCCCCCATGACATGTCAGGAACTAATTTAGATATATTCACAGTTAATAGATGAGGGAAGCTGTAAGGTAACAGCAAGATCTGAAAACCTGAGAGAACCATCTTGAGAGGAGTATGGGGATGAACATTATCTCTAAGAACTGAGCTTAACTTCTGTTTTCTTGTTCTCACTCATAATGTCTTCAAATAGAGGAGAATGCACAGATGAATTTTCTCTGGGTTGCAATCTTGGCTACTTTATCTCTTCGTGAACTTCTAGAAATCACTCTATCCAGGGCAGTAGTCACGCTTCTAGGACTCTTGAGTGTAGAGGATATAAAGAGAGTGTTCATTTATTGATGAATTTATTCTACAACTCTTTATTTTGATACATTTATTCTACAATTCTTATTAGGACTGCAGAGATGAAAATGCCATCTACCACCCTAAGATTAGTAGACATACAATGTTGCAGTGCTGGTGGAAAGAGATTGGCCTACAGGTGCTGGCATTTGTGCTGAACCTAAAACAATTTGAACTAAATAGAAAAGCAAAACTCACAGGAGGCAGTACAGTGCATGTATTAAGAAACAGGCTTGAGAATGACACAGACCTAGGCCTACATTTTGTCTCTGTCTCTTTCTTGCTGTTGACCTTGGACAAGTTGTTTTCTGAGTTTTAATTGTATTGTCTGTAAAATGAGGACAAAGTGCCTAAAATATATGGGGTTTTGGTGAAAATTATGGGGAAAAAGTACCGTGTGTGTGTGTGTGTGTGTGTGTGTGTGTGTGTGTAGGCTTATGGTGAAGGTAAAACACATAGCACAGTGCTTGGCACGTAAATTCTCAAAGACAATGGCTAGTACTATTATTATCTGGTCTTTGGTGGTGTTCGTCAGCTCTTCCCTCTGTCAATAATCTTTACCTCAAACCTCACACTACTTTTTAAAATACAGCTTATTGAGATATAATTCCCATAACCATACTATTTATCCATGCAAAGCATAAAGCTCAATGGTTTTTAATATATTCACAGAGTTATCCACAGTCTAATTTTAGAACATTTTCATCAACTCCAAAAAGAAACCCCATACCCATTACCAGTCACTCCCTATCCTTGCTCCTCCACTCCCCCACAAGCAGCTCCAGGCAACCACGCATCTTCTTCCTGGCTCTATATACCTGCCTATTTTGGATATTTCATATAAATGGAATCATACAATATGTGAGGTTTTGTGACTATCTTCTTTCACTTAGCACAATGATTTCAAGGGTCATCTATGTTTTATGGCCAAATAATATTCCATTGTATAGATATTCCACATTTTATTCATCCTTTGATGTATTCAAGGACATCTGAGTTGTCTCTACCTTTGGCTATTATAAATAATGATAATAAGAACATTTGTATTCAAGTTATGTGTGAACATAGATGTATGTTTTCATTACTCTCAGGTGTATACCTACTCGTGGAGTTGCTGGCTTTTATGGTAGCTCTGTTTAACCTTTTGGGAAACTACCAGGTTGTCTCTCACAGTGTCATTTTACATTCTCACAAGAACCATATGAGAATCCTCCTCATTATTATCTGTCTTTTTCATATAACCATTCTGCTATGTGTAAGGTGGTATCGCATTGCGGTATTGGTATGGTTTCCCCTACTGTCTAATGGCGTTTTCATGTGCTTATTGGCCATTCGTGTATCTTTGGAGAAATGTCTAGTCAGATCCTATGACATTTTCATTTTTAAGCATTCATTCTATATTCTTGATACAAATCTCTTATCGGATATGTGATTTGTGGATTTTTTTTTCCTTCTATGGGTTGTCCTTTCACTTTTTTGATGGTATTGTTCATAGCACAAAAGTTTTTCAAGCTCCCTTTTAACGTAACAATGGAAGTCTATATTTCAACATTTATCTCCTACAATAATATGAAGGTTGGTAGAATTTCAATGGAAGAATTGGCCTTGTATTACATTGACAAAAGTGAGGCCCTCAGTATGTAATTTTCTCTATTTTTAACTTTTTCCAAACACAGTTATTGATCTACATGGACACTATTCTCATCTCCTTTCCTCCAGCTCCTCTTGAAATGAGCAGCACCTGGTCCCATGGGCCAACCTTCCATCTGAGTTCTTGACCACGTCCTCTCTTGCTTCTCCCAAGACCTTTTTCCGTCACTTACTCCCTCTTTTCCCTAGATCCTAACCATTTCTCTATCTTCCTTCAGCCTATGAACCAGTTTATCTCCATCCTTCCCATTTTGAGGAAAAGCAAAACCTCACGATTTCTGCATCCTTCAAATAGACTTCTCCAGACATGATTTCAACCCTGCACTTCACTTGGATGTTCTATATATTACAGCTCAGTATGTCCAAAATTGAATTCCACTCCTCACTCCACACCTGCACTCCATTCTTACATAATAGCACAACCAACCACCACTTACCTAATCCACATCAGACTCTCCCCTGCACCTGCCTTCCATACCAATACTTGGCCTGGTAACTTTTACTTCCCATGTATATCATAGTCAGAACCTTGTTATCTTAAACAAATGCTCCCTATTAATTTGTTAGCATCTCTCCCCTGAAATATTGTAGAGACCTCTAACTGGTCTTTCTGTCTCCAGTTCTGCCACCATTAGCATCCATCCTCCTTAAGACTCCAGGAGCAATTTAGACAAAATTAAATACGGGATGGGGTTGTCACTTTACAAGGTTATGTGACTTTGGATAGCTCTTTCATTTTTCTTGAGTCTCAGATTTTTCATCTGTAAAATGGGAATGATAACCCTTAGTTATAGAGTGATTGTGAAAATCAAATGAGAACTATTTGGTATAGTAGGTGCACAACATATGGGAGACCTTATACGATGGTGAGAAGACATCATCACCTAGGGTACCCCTGAGTCTGCAGAAAAAGCTGGACATAGGAGAGCTGTGAGAGGCCTGACTTAAAGGCAGGAACTCCTTGGAAGGCTCTTAAGAACAAGGACATTGGTTTCCTTTTCTACAATATAAGATTTGGTAAAAATTACAAGAAATAATGAAGACAAAATACCTGACATGATGGCTGGCAAGTAAGCATGGAATGAAAAAGAGCAAATAAGCAACAACAAACCCCAAGCAGAAACAACGGTGCTGAGAAACTGATTTTTCTTTTTAAATATTGCTCATTTCTTGTTTGCTGGCTTCTGTTTTCTAAATCTGTAATTATCCTATTCAAAAGTGTGCTGGTTGGTGGTGATGGTGTTTAAGATTTTTCATTCTAAAGGATAGTCAGCTGTGGGACTATAAAATGATCCAGGATGTCTGCTTTTCAAATTTAACAGCCGTTAGTATTTCCCAGATGTTAGCTCTGTTGATCTTCATTTTTCAGAAGTCACCTCAGCTTTCAGCTCCCCAATTACAGAACTTGTCTTTTCTTGCTATATGCAGGGTGGCATCAACCCCAGTTTCTGCTTTGAGATTCAGCAGAAGATCTTAATGGAGGAGGAGATTACCCAGAGAGAGAAGACCCAGGAGGATGGAGTTGGTGATGTGCAACCCTTAGGTGAGAACCCTGGGTATACACTTCATTCTGAGAGTTTCAGTAAATCCCTAGGAATACCTATTTTCCTTCATAAATATGAAATGAATAAGCATTGTTCAACATAAACCCATGAGTCCAACAAGCAGCAGAAAGAGCGTATGACTGTCAGGCCTTGCCTGGAGCTGTGGTTTATCTACCACATCTCTAGGCAAGGATTTATCTACCATGTGTTTACCTACCTTAATGAAGACATGCTGAGGGTTTGTTTAGACCAGATGTTAAATGACAGGCAGGCCAAAGCAGCTGGTGTGGAGAAGTCTTTTACAGTGACTCATCAGTCATTCAAAAATCAAAGCCCACACAAAAAGAGGTGGATGAGACACATAGAGAAAGGTATCACATTTTTAGTTTTTCTAGAAAAGCAGCTGATTCTGCTGTCTCCTTCCAGGAGATACAAGGCTCCAGCCCAACTACACTCAATTCATAGGATTTGTGGTGCTGGTTGGATCTTTGCAATGTGTTCCTGGTATTCAAAAGAGAATAAGTGAACTCATAAAATGTATACTTTCCTCATTATTTTTTTATTATGCCTCAGATGGTCAAGTAACTGGGGAGAGGGTGCTCAGGGGTAAGCTGTGGTCCTGGTGTCAATTAACTTCCTTAGTATTTTCCTGAAACCAGTTGATGATTTCATAGCAAAGTCCTGTTTATTAAGAGAAAGTGACTTCAAGCTAAATTTAACTTTTTATTTACCTATTGTGCTAAGTTCTAGACACAGAAGTTGAAATAGAAAACTTCCTATGTTAATATTAATGGAAGTTCCCCAGAAAAACAGAATTAAATGTGTGTGTGTGCGTGTGTGTGTGTGTGTGCGTGTGTGTGTGTGTGTGTGTGTGTGTGTAGGCTGCCCAGAAAAAATCCAGCCATAAATGCCTCCATAAATGCCTCCATTCTTCATATTACATGGCTGGATACTTTCCAAACAGGGTGTGTGTGTGTGTGTGTGTGTGTGTGTATAAGAGAGAGAGAGAGATTTATTCTAAGAAATTGTTTCGTTATTGTGGGGATTGGTAGGTTTGAAATCTGTAGGGAAGGCTTCAGGCTGGAAATTCAGGTAAGAGTTGATGCTATAGTCTTGAATCTGGATTTTGTGGGATAGCAAGCTGGAAATTCAAGCAGCATTTCTATTTTCGGTCTTGAAGATAATTTCTTCTTTCTTGAGAAACCTCAATAGCTGCTCTTAAGGTCTGAACTATCAGATCAGGAGTACTCATATGGCAGAGGTTCATTTGCTTTACTCAAAATCTACTGATTTAAATGTTCATCACATCTAAAAAATATCTTTACAGCAACATCTAGATTTGTGTTTGATCAACTGGGCATGATACCCTAGCCAAGTTGACACCAAATTAACCATCACAGCCCTCTTGCCTTAGAACGTTTATGTCTTGAGCAGAGATGAAAGATAAAACAGAAAAATTTGCAATCCAATAATGTGAAGTACATTGGCACCTTACCAAGACTGGGAATGGAGTTGGGAAAGCTTTCTGGAGACCATGATTCCTTAACTGACTTTTGCTGGTCATAAGGAAAGAGGTGAATGAACATGATACATAGGAATAACTGTAAGAAGTGTATTAGGATAGAAATTTCCAATCCCTGGGGGTTCCCTGGTGGTGTAGTGGCTAGGTCTCAGCGTTCTCAGTGCTATGGCCTGGGTTCAACTCCTGCTCAGGGAAACAACCTCCCCACCAAAAAATTTTCCATTCCTTGCAGAGGGAGCATGGAGGGAATGGTATGCCACTAGGTGGAACATAACCTGGAGAAAGCAAATAACTAATTTTTTTTCCTTTATTTGTTTATTGCTAAACTGGGGATGCTCGATTTGTTTTATCCTAAAGTCTTAAAGAAGTTGATGGAAAATTCCTAAGATTGGAGTCATGCTATTAGGTATTCAGTATTCAAGATGAATTCACATAATTATTTAACAAATATTTTATAGTATCTGTTCTATATGAAATATTATGAGAGGCACTGGGGATATAACAGTGAACAACATAGAAGGCCCCTGACCTCATAAAGCTTAGAATTTAATAAGAAAAGAAGAAAAAAAAACCAAAATAATTACAAATTTTAATAGTGTTTTTGAGAACAGAGGCATGATGTAGAAGCTTTGTAAGTCCACTGTCTGCCTACTGCTATCCCACCTGGCCATCACATCTCCGCCACAGGCACCAGCTTCAGATACAGAGTGAGCACTCAGCAACTGCCCTACACCCCATCCCCTCTCCTGGTGAAATACACAGGGGCTTGGATTTGGTGTTTCCTGGTTCTCCAGAGTATGGATCTTAGCTTTCTCTTTAGGACCTTCTATCTTCCATTGCCTTGTCTGAGCCTTGCCTACCGCACGTCCAATGTCCCTCCAGCCCCGGCCCTAGTGAAACTTCATCTCCCCCAACCCCTGGCTTTGTTCCTGGCCCTTTCTAGGAGTGGGGATTTAGAATACCAGGCAGTAAATGAAGGCAAAGGGGATCTAGAGAAGAGTACTGCTGATAGATATTTAAGAGGTAAAAATGATATGATCTGGCAATAGATTAATAATAGGGGTTGAAAAAAAAAGAGACTGAAGACATTTTCCAAAATGAGGAGTTGAGCGACTAAATAGAAGAGGGGTCCTTTGGTTATTGAATATAACAAAGGAGCGTTAAGGAGTGCCAGCAGGGGAGTGGGGGGTGTAATAATAATTTAAACATGTTTGGTGTGCTGTGCCCAGGAGACATCTCTGTGAACATGCATAGTATGTAATTGCTATCTTTGCCCATGTGTACCCCTCAACGCCCTTCTTTCTTACACTGAAAAGTGTGGTAGTTGGAAAAAACCAGAGATTGATATTTCCAATAAGGTCAAAGCATTCAACTATTTACAGTCATATAGAATTTAACATAAAATGCTAGTAGCTCATGAGGGAAAAGTACTTTGTTTTGAGGACTAATTCCCAGTGACTTATTCATTAGGGGTAATGTTGCCCTTCACCTATGTGGATCCTTCAAAATTGCTTGTGCAAGGAATTTTCCACCTGGATGGTCACTTTGATGTACTTTAGGAACCAGCTAGAATGAGGCATAAAACTAGCTTGTGCCACAGGAAAACAACCAACCACATCAGTGCTTGTCTTGATTGCATTGCCTATCAACTCTCAACAGACTGGAGGAATGAAAAACACTGGAGTGGTTTTTCCCCACCAGCACTCCAGTTGTTGAGGGTCCTCAGACATTATCTAGGCATGTTTGGAGAGCAATCAGAGGGAAAACCACAAGAAACTCCACCAGCAGACACGGGGACAGAGAGGGAAACATATCTTTTAACCATATTCATATTTGCCTTCTTGATTCACACATTCATTCAATATATATAACATTCCTTTGTGGGATTGCTAAGCCTTTTGTAAACCTAATTTTAGTATTAATATTAAAGGTACAGTATCTACCCATGTTAAAGTTCTGGCGGGTCTTATGCCAATTTTATAACTATAATACTAATACCTTGGAAAGCAACCTCTTGAAATGAACAAGAGTAGGACCTTTTAAGTAGACTTTCTTGTTCTTGTTAGAGAAACAAATTAAATGAATTTTTATCATCCTATTTTAGACATATTTGTAATTCACAGAAACTCTCCTGGTTCCTGAGAATCACCAGAAATTCAAATGTCTAAAAGAACTATACTAGTCATACACATCACTATCTGTATCTCAGAAATAAATGCTTCAAAACCACCATTTAGAACTTCTGAGCAATGACACTCAATCTCTAGTCAGAGCTGGGTGCCATATAATAATGCTTTATTAGCTCTCTTAACAACTCCCCTGAGAGAAGTAATGCAATTATCCCCATAATGTGAAACATCAAAAAGGTCAAGCGAGTAGCCCTAAGCCTCTGGAGACACAGCCAGTACATAGGAATTTTAAGTCTCTGACTTGAGTCAATGCCCAAATGTTACCTGTTTGATACTTACTTCTATAAGAATCTTAGAATCTGTAAGTATGGAGTCATCATAAGATAAAAAAAAAAAATTAAAAAAAGATGGCAGTCAAGAGTAGGCAGAGAGATTTGGTGTTTTAGCCGAGTTCTAATGAATATTCAATTGAGCATTCTTGACTTTGATTGATACCTTTGTTTAACGTATTAAGAAATAGAACTAGTGTAGTTTTATTGGAGTCTTAAAATTCTGGGGCTGGAGCTCATCTTTCTCTCTCATCCTAGCCCAATATAATCTGTTTCTACTTCCTGTACAGTCACTGGCTTTTACTGTATTTGTCAGGCAAGGAGGAGCCAGTGCAAGTTTAGAGCAAGGAAATGACATAATTAAAACGGAATTAGACATAAAATCTAAAATGCAAAGCCCCCTTTCTCTTCTCTTCCCAAATCTGGCCCACTCCCTGCGTCTTGTCGCCCTGACCTCTCCCCATGCACTGTGGATCCAGGCAGGCTGTATTAGTCACCACTTCCCTAACCTACCTTGGCTTTACTGTGCCCCTGCCTTACTCATGTAATCTCCTCTGCCTGGAAGGCCCTGGCTTTCAATATCAAGGTCACATGCCTTTCCCTGATAGACTCATTGTGCAGAAATATTTTTTTATACTATGTTTTCTATTACACTATCACATTATGGTTATATGCTAGGCAGTAAATTCCTTATATAGAAACACATAACAATGTCTTATTTTATCTTCATCTTCCATCCATCTAGGCACACCTTGTGGAACAGAGTAGATGCTTAGTAAATTTGCCTTTGTGTTTAACATTCCTCGTGTTCTGAATCCTGGACCCTGCTGAGTTGTCAGAAGTTTCTGGTGCAGTGAGATCTGTTTATATCTGACACATCAATTATCATACTTGGCTAGTAAAGGGGCTGAGTCAGGGTTTAAACCTAGATCTGCCTGCCTCCAAAATCAATGACCTCTCCACTGCACTCTGCAAATGAGTGACCACTGACTCCTCCATGCCTCATTTTTTTCACCTATAAAACAGGGGTAGTAATAACATTTACCTCATAGTGTTGTTATATGGATTAAACTAATTAATACTGAAACATATTTGGAAAAGTGCGTGGCACATACCATAATTGTTGCTCTCAATAAATGTTAGCTATTTTTTTCTCAAATGCGAATATCAACTTAATTATGACCATTCTAGGTGTGTTGTATTGGTAGACATATTCCTCAGACCCTTTGAGAGAGAACGACTGTCCTTAAGATGTCTATCTACTCAAGTGTATTGCTGGTATTGTTCTGGGCGAGACAATGTTTGCAACCATAGTGCTGGGGGTCCAAGCCATCATTCCTTTTTGAGCACCAGCGGCATGCCAGGTGTTTATCTAGGAGCACTGGGGATACATCACAGGAGAGAGCAGACAAAAACTCCTGTCTGCATAGAACTTACATTCTAGTGAAAAGAATCAGACAATAAACATGACTTTTAAAGTACATTTTGTAATATAATATAATTCTGTTGATAAAAAAATAAAGTTTACCCATATGGAGAATGTATTTTTCATTTTAAACAGAGCAGTCAGGGTAGGCATGAGGATCATGGTGATGTTTGAGCAATGTCTTGAAGGAAGGAAGAGAGCAAGGCACACATATACTTGGGGGTGGAGAATTCCGGGCAGAGACAGCAGCTAGCACAAAAGCCCTGATTTGAAAGCATACCTGTTTAGGAATCTCGTCCAGGAATATTGAAGAGGCCACTGTTGTAGGAACTAAGTGAGTGAAATGGGAGAAGTAGGAGCTGAGGTCACAGAATGACAGCTCAGTGACCTTCTGGCCATTCTATGGATTTTGGCTTTTGCTCTGATTGTGGTAAGGACCACCTCAGGGTGTTGAACAGGGGAGTGACATGAGCTGCCTTAATGTTTAAAAAGGATTGCTCTGGCTGCTGTGCAAAGAACACAGCAAGGGGGCAAAAGTAGAATAGGGCAAGGGTAATCAAATTCAAGATGTGGTGGTAGATTAGACATGGTTGGTAATAAGAGTGGAGGTGGTAGGTAGTTGAATTTTGGATTTACAGTATTTTGAAAGTAGAGTGGAAAGGATTTCCTAATGGATTAGATTTGAAATGTGAGAGAAACAGAAAATTCAAGAATGATACTAAGGTTCTGAGCCTAATAAGAGGAAGACTTCGTTTATACAGGATGGTTGGGGGATAGATACACTTCAGGCTATCAGCATTGAAGATGTTAAGCCTCGTGGACATCCAAGTGGGCAGTTACCTGGAACCTACAGTTCAGGGGAGATGACCAGGCTGGAGGTGAAATTGGAGAGTCGTCACCCCATGGATGGTATTTAGTGCCATGAGACAGGATGAGATCACTAAGGGAGTCAATGTAGATGGACAAGACAAAGATCCAAAGCCTGAGCTCTGGGCACTCTACTGCTCAGAGCTGGGAGAAGAGAAGGGACCAGTGAAGGAGACTGCGAAGGAGCCATCAATTAAGGAAGAAAACCATGAAAATGTAGTTTCATGGAAGTCAAAATTGTTTTTAGGAGGAGAAAGCTATTAACTGTTCATTGCTACTGACAGTTCAAGTGAGATGCAGAGCAAGAAATCTTCCCATTGAGTAGTTTGATCTCAGTAAGAATTCTAGGGACATGGTAGAAACAAAAGCCTGATTGGAGTAAATGGGAAGAGAACTTGGAGTCAGCTTTTCTTAACAACTCTTTAAAGGAATTTTGCTGTGGATGAACAGGAAAAAAGCAAGTGTCCGAAGGGGGAAGTGGAGTCGAGGTTTTTGTTAAGATGGGAGCCAAGGCATGATTTTGTGAGGATGTGGATGGTCCCATCAATGTCGAAATTGATGATGTGGGAGAGAGGAGAGACCTGTAGAAGCACGGTAAATGTCGGATGGATCCCTGTAAGTTTCTGTGGGGCAAAGAGCAGGGGAAGCGGAGACAAAGGACAGGGAGGGAAAAGTTCTATAAAACACCAAGCTGTCTGTGAGTCTCTCCCCCAAATTAAAGCTCATGCTTTTACTTGCAGAAATGGAAAATGCATTACATAAACTATTTGTTGAGAGCCTACTGAATGCCACTCATATAATGTACTTTGCAGACATTATGCAGAAACGTACTGACCACCCTGCAGCATCAGGGTCATTATTACTAAAACAACTTGTCCAAAGCCATATTGATTATGTTATTGGTGCACTTCACTGTGTTCTGTCTGCCTATTGTGCATTCCTCCAGGGTGGGCGGATGGTCTCTATCTCTTTACCCCAGACCCTGGCAGAGGTTCACGTACCACTGTCTGCGGCCCACGCCGGGTCCACTGGTCTGCCTGCCACGGAGGCCCCCGTTGGAGGACGAATTGGTGTAAAATTATTTTGAACTCCTCAGCCCAGAGCTGAGGCAGTCAGTCCCCCAACGCGGTGGCGAAGGTGCTTTTCTGACGCATCAGGTACCTGCCCGAGGGCGAAGTGTCGGGAGGAGGGGCGGCCACCTGGAGTTCCCCAGCAGATACATCACCGTCGGGTGAGGAAATCATCACCCCAGGACGTGTACCCTCCCGCCCTTCATCCAGCTAATTAAAAAAAAAAAAAAATTAAAAAAAAAGCCTGCCACAAAAGTGTCTACTGGGCGTTGCAAAGCCTGGTGATGGCACGCACGGCCAGTCCCCACCCCCCGGGCAGTCAAGTCGCAACGGCAAACCGCCCGTGAGCTGGGTGGGTCACCGACCTGATTGCTCCAGCTCCCTCGGTGCCAGCCGCGGTGCGGACGACGGGGCCGAGGGCACGGGAGCGAGCCGTGCGGAGCCCACCATCGCGGCCCGAGGGGGACCTCACAGAGTGACTGTGCGCAGGCCACGCCGCCGCCCCGCTCGGCGGCCTGCACCCGGCCTGGCCGACGCGCCAGGTGAGGAGGGGGCTGCGGCCTCCCGGGAGCACGGGGCCGCGCCCGCTCCGCGCGTCGGGGCCGTGTCCCTGGGGCGTGGCCTCCCCCGCCGCCGAGTTGGTCGCCGCCGGTTGCGCGGCCGAGGGTTGGGGGCGGAGAGGAGGCAGTGGCTTCCTGGGCCGCGGAGGGGCGCGCTGACCGCGCACCCCGAGCCCGGAGTGGCCGGATCGCTGCGGCTGGAGCTGTGGCGGGACCGGGACCCGGGGCCGCGGGGAGGGCGGGGGGCCAGGCGCGAGGACGGCGGGGCCCGGGGAGAGCCGCGGCTCGGAGGAGCGATGAGGCGGTGAGTGGGCGCCGGGGACGCAGAGTGTCTTTGCTTCTCTTAGGGGCTGGAGGGACAAAAGCCCGGAGTGCGTAGCTTTGGGGGCCCCAAACCCCGGGGGACGGGCGCACCTCGGGTTGTGATGGTCCTGGAGAGGGAGTGTCGGGGTAGAGGAGACGCTCACAGAGCGGTGGTAGGGAAGAAGCGGGATTTGGGGGTACTCCAGGCAACTTTGCCGAGAGCTCTGGGGTGCCCCAAGACAGAGGGATCGGGGTCTGCGGGATACCGCTGCTTTGTAGCTGAGGGCGGAGGAAAGACGAGGTCCGCTGCTGGATAGCGCGGGGCGCGGGATTCAAAGAAGACCCCCCCCCCACTCCCCGCAATATGTGGCTTCTGGTTCCACTTTGTTTGCAATGTGGGGGCTAGCGAGTTGGAACCGCCCAGAGATTCGGATTCCGATGTGGCCTTGGATCCCCCCGACACTTTATAGTATGGCAGTCTGCGCACCCCGAAAGATAGCGGCTGGAAGAAGTGGGGGATGATCTGAACCCCTGTTGACCCCGCGCCCAGCACGGCGGGGGCGCTGCTGCAAAGCTGGCTGGGGGAGTTAGTAACTTAGCTGCAGCCGTCCTCACTTATTACGGCGCGGAGGACCTGGCGAACTCCCGCCACCGCCAGGAAATTGTTCCTTAGTAGGGTTGGGGTTTCCTGTCTGAGAGGGTTTCGGAAGTCGACCTTACCTGCGGCGCCGACCCAGCTGTCTACCTTTCCTACGTAAAGAAAGACCTGCGCCTTCAGCCTTTTCTCTTGCCCGGAGCTGGAAAGCCTCCAGGCTGTCCCTGCCCTCATCCCTGGAAGTCTTTCCTCTGCAGCTCCGAAGTAGCTCTCCAAGAGTTCTAGAATGCACAGCCTGACGCAGCTAGGAGTGAAGCTAGGAGAGGAGGCAGGAAAATGTTTCCCTCCTTATATGAATATGTAAATTACAGATATTTATTTCCAAGTATTGGGCTTGTAACTTTAAGCTTCCTAGTTGGGCAGAATTTAAGCGTTTGAGATACGTCTCTAAGATGCTGACATTATCTAAATTCGGCTGGGGGAGGGCTGCGTGAAGTTGACAGTTTCAGAGAGTTAAACTTTTGCCCTGAGAGCCCTTGAATTCTTGGTTCCTGGTAGGATAGCAACAGAGTAGTTGCATTTGGGATAAGCCCACTATTTTAACAGAATGGCTACCTCCCTGGTACCATTGCCGGCAATTGTGTAAATATTTGTTTGAATAAAGAGCTAGATTCTTTGAAAAGTAGCAGTTGTGTCTATTCATGATTCTCTTTTCATATCCTAGCCTTAGTTAGTTAAAAGGATTTGGGGGTTTTGTTTTATTTTTTTGGCCTTCCATAATTAATGTGGAAATTTAAACATACATACTTAAGAAACTCTGTCAAGTCCTCAAAACATTTATAAGTGGCGTTTCCTTTAAAAACAAGGGGGAGTTGAATTCTTGCTCTTAGTTGACCAGTGTAGCCTTCACCTTCTGAGACCCAGAGGTTTGCAAATCCCAGCCTTTCTCACAAATGGAAAAATGAGATGTTTGGTTAAGAGTAGTCATCTTTTCAGTCAATTTGCAGGCTTCAATCTGTTTTATGCAGCTGGCAGCTGCTGCTCTTTTGGGCTGCGGTCAGACTACAGGGGGTGTCTTTTGGGTCCCCTGTCTGAAGTGGGGAAGGAAAAGATACTCCAGAAAGTGGGCTAAGAGCTTGCTAACTCCTATCTTAAAGAAGCAGGACCGAACTTGGAACTCTTTTGCACTGTTTTCAGAAACGATTTTACCAACTTTTGCACAAGAAGGGAGAAGACAAAGCCAAGTGATTAAACCAGCTGCTGGTTCTCAAAACCCTATTTTGAAGTCTGTAAGCAAGGACTGATTCTAGAGTGAGAAGTTCCTGTGGAAATTGTGATGCCTTTTACGTACTTTTAAGAACAGTTGAGATTATGTATTTGCATGCTAATTCTCAATCCTTCTAGGGAGTTGAGGTTCTGAATGACTTGGGAAACAGTGGCTTTGTACATCTTCCAAGTGCAATACATGTGCTTTCTAAATCTGATGACTGTCTGTTAGGTCTTCATGAACTTTACTTTGTCACTGTGTAAATGTCACCCATTTGCAACAAAAACAACGAAGTGATGTGCTTTATTTTAAAGCCCTGGTGTGTGTTATAGCAGTGGTTCTCAATGAGGTGGGGGAAGGATATTGGCCAATATCTGGAGACATTTCTGATTGTCCCAATTTGGGGGAAGAAACAATCCCAACTGCATCTAGTGGGATGGACGAGGCCTCCAATGCTGTGTAATATACCCTGCACTGCACAGGACACAAAAAGAATTAGCCAGCCCCAATCTCTTCACTACATTATTACCTCATGGTCATTTGTTAACAAGATTAGGAATCTTAATCTAATTTGAATCCTCAAGAAACCAATTGTGTTCTTGTTCAATACAAAGAGACCATGTCATAGAAGCCTTTTTGTCTGCAGCAGCTTCTATTGCCCTTGGAATTGAGAGTCTTACTATACCATAGATTTGAAGGAATTTGTTGCATTCACTAAGGACTTTGAGTTTGCTTAAAATCACAGAATTTTGGTGTTCGAGTACAAAAGAACCAAATTCCACCTTTTCATTTTATAGATGTAATAACTGAAATGCCCAGAGATTAATGATTTGTAAGGTCTCAAGTGAATTAGTGGCAGACATAGTACTAGGGATAGCTCAGGATTAGAGAATTTACAAACTGATAATATTCAGGTAAGTGCATTTTTTTTAAAGGGCACCTCACCCTGTGTGAGAGTTTAGAGATCCCATTCTCCATGATGAAGTAAATAAACTTGATGGGGAAAGAGTGGCATTAGCCATAGTGACTGTGCAGCATATGCCTGGGTGTGTCAGCCCCCGAGAAGGGGATAATTCCATCGTGTGACCTGTGACTCTCCACATCTGATGTCTGGTACCCTCCTTCCCACGGCAAAGTGGGCAACAGATGGTTTTGCAGACATAGCAGCTGCTGCTTTTGAATCCAGGTACAAAACAGAACATTTGAGGTTTTTTTGTCCCTCACAGCCTTGGGTTAAGAGTAGAGTGCATGAATGGGTAGAGTTGTATGGGATAAAAGGGAGAATGAGAGAGGCCTCCTGAGTGTGGAGTTTAAAAAGACACCTGGCATGTAAGTAAATGAGTGTGCATTGGGGCAGTAGGTGGAATTCATAATCCGGCAAGTGGATATCTAAGATAAATGTGATTACGTAGAGCTTGGGTCCAGAATCTGAAGACAATTCAAGTTTGGCTATTCTTTGGGCAAGCAGGACAAAATAATTCTGGAAGCAAAAGGAATCCCAGAAATCCTCTTGTCTGAATCCTTTGCCCACAATTCACTCACTTGGTTGGATAGTGCAGAACCTGCAAGCCCACTCTCCTAACTTCTGTTTCCTTGCACTTTGTCTTATACCCCACAGCCTCTACTATTCTATCTGTTTGCTTCGTGGGGAAGAAAATGATAGTAATAGAAATTTTTTGTTAATTTCCTAGAAGAGTTTTCAAAGCATGGTATTTTTGCATGGCCCTGTTTATAGAAAGTTATCTCTTGAGTTTTTGATTATCAGAAAAGTGCGCGTATGGCCTGATCACTTAGGAACGTGTATACTCACATTTGCATTACAATGATTAGGCACTAGGCCTGTGATTATGGATTCTAGTTCTTTGTGCTCAGTGGTACTGTCAACATAGTTAAAATCCTCAAATCTGGGATGTTCTGGCAATTATAAGAGAATTTTTAGTAGGCCTTTCTTGGGCGAGGTCAGAGCTCTGAACTGTGCCAAGGTAGGTTCTTATCATTTTGACAACTAACCAATGGATGCACTTCAAAGCCAAGTACATATTATATTTAGAAATGATTTGAAAGTGATGACTCTTTAAAGGGATCTGGTCCCTGCAGAAGCTGTAATAAAGAGGTGTAGCAGCCTTTCGTAATCACCTTTTGTCTAGTCCAGGGGTGTCTAACCTTTTAGCTTCCCTGGGCCACAACCATGGGCCGCAGTTTGGACAAGCTTGGTCTAGTCTTTCTTGTTACCTTTTTTTCAAATGATAAGTAAAGAAGA
Source organism: Lyroderma lyra (assembly GCA_004026885.1). Lineage (NCBI taxonomy): Eukaryota > Metazoa > Chordata > Mammalia > Chiroptera > Megadermatidae > Lyroderma > Lyroderma lyra. The sequence goes on along the minus strand of PVJL010001749.1, from coordinate 148,183 downwards.
CATGAATTTTTTTTTTTAATAACTGTTGGCTGGAAATATTTATTGGCATTTGAGTAATGTGATACTTGTCTTTTCAAAGAGAGTAAAACTTAAAAGAGTAGCTCAGGTTTTCAAATTCCTTCAAAATAAATATTTAGTAATGCAGAACTTATCTCTGTTACCCAGGGATTCAAATCTTCTAGGGGTTAGTTTAAACATGATAATTTATACATGATATTCATTTGTTTTCATGATATTTAGGGGTGTTTCTTAGATGTTGAAAAGCAGCTTTGTGCTGAACTGCTTTAAAGGCAAGAGTGTTGTCTATAGCAGCTGGAGAAACCTAAGTATAAAACTCATTTTATAGAGGTGTACTGGGAAAGCTAGGGGCTGGAGAAGCTTGCTATACAAAAAAACAGATAAGTTAGAGAGTAACAGATTACGTTATATGGAGACGTTTTCAAGAGGTTTTTACAAGAGATATTTGTTTTACTTAGTATGTGTGGGTTGATTTTTCAGATGAACTGCTTTTCCTTACTTTACAAATTAAGGGGAAGAAAAAGTTTGCTCACACCATATTTAATATTGTTATCTCAAGCAGTGTCAACCTTTTCTAAGGCTTGCTGCTAAATCTGGAATTCAGTGGAAATCAGTGGATCATCATGGAATATTTTGTTGACACTTTGCATGTGACTTTTCTAGGTGGTAGTATGCTTGTGGAATTAACATGTGGAATAACAAAAAAGCTAAAAGTTATAAGATTTTTCTACATTTCTTTCTTGACCACCGTATTGCTAAAACAGGGAAAGTAAAAACAGGGAAAGCCATCTCCTGCGTTCTTTTGACCAGTGCAGACCCACTCAGAATAGTGTTTCATAGCCAGCAGATAATTCAGAAAAAACTGGGAAGTGATGTCTGTCTGCTACACTGCTTACGTCTTTGCACAAGTAGGTTTCAAAAACAGCATAAGATTTATTAAGGAAATTGCAAGCCATGGGATTCAGACAAAATATTTCTTACACATCCTGCTGAATCAAATACCCATACTGTATTGCATTGTCGTAACTCTGAGCAGGCCTTTTCCCCACTGTGTTATGTTAAAACAATTTACCATGCCCTTGGAATGTCAAGGGCAGCACCGCCGATGAAAACTTTTCCCAATTAGGTAGCTGCCACCTTATCACTAAACCATGTTTCTGTTCTGTGGTCATTTCCATTTTTTGCATTGTGTAACTGGCACTCCTTGTTATTTAACCCGTATCTATGGGAGTCTAGAAAGTTGAAGCCGAAAGAACATCTAGTTCACCCTCAACTTTTTAAATATAGGGAAACCTCCACGAAAACAAGGTGAAGACAGGTGAAGTGACTTGCTGTAGCTCTTCCCTCTGTTGGTTATTTTGGCAGAACCAGGACTGGGATGGGCCTCCTGACGCAGATCCTGGCAGCCTGTCCAGTGTTCTTTGTACTAGATTGTTCATTATAATAAAAATAACATCCTAATGTAACCATTTCCTTTGTGAGGTCTTTTGGCCAGATATAAAAATCAGCATTGATTCAATTTAATTTAATCAGTTGTTTATTGATCTCTGCTGGATCAAGTGCCATGAATGATTAAAAGGTAGGTAGCAGGGAAGGGAAAAATTAAATGTCTTATAACACCCACCCTGCATAATTAATCATTAAGTAATAAAGAGATGGTATGGTTATTGTTTTGTTTTATTTACCTTATAGTATTTCTGAAACCCGTTCACTCAATTTTTGACTTAAAAGACAAAATCATGATGGACCTTGTGGTCAAATTGTGTTTGTTCCATCTCTCTGGAGCCTATTGTGCCCTGACAATTTCCAGTTTACAAATACTGGGTAATGACAGAATGGGAAATGTAGCATGGTTGGGTTCGGGGAGTGTTACTCTAATAAAAGATGACTCTTAAGAGGTTATATTTTGATCAGTAGTATGGAGTGGGGCCAGGATTGTGGAAAGATCAGAGTTTGCTCCCATAGCCTCTCGGCCTCCAATTCAAGCTCATAGTGGTGGTTTCAACGTCAATAGAGAGCATCATTATCCACATGTGATCCCAGGGTTAATATTTTTCTTGCTTGAACTTGGCTTTGAGCTTAAAGTATTCCTGGAGTATTCCTCTGCTTCAGGAAATGAATCTGAAGTGTGGGTGCACACAGACCTTCAAGACCTCTGATGTAGTTATTTCGGAACTCTCCACGTCTCTGGCTTCGTCTGCGCTGTGACATCGTAGGATTCTTTCGGGTCTGCAGTCAGAATCACCTACACCTAGGAATGAATTATACCAAGGATCAGGAGTAAAAAGCATCTGGAAACATTTGATTTATTTGGAACATTTTAGAAATCTTTATCTGGAACTAAAACTATTCAATAAAGAACCCTAAAAATATGGGTCTAAAATTTTCTACCTGAAGAACTCCCACTTTCAGAAAAACAGTAACATAATTTAAGAATCTATACTCAACAAGAATGTCAGTCTCTCTCTTAGCATAAATATGTAATAGGGGTGTGTGTGTGTGTGTGTGTGTGTGTGTGTGTATAAATGTTTTTTGAGGCTGACATTCTTCAAGATATGCTGGATTGGACATTTTTTGTGAATACTTTTACATGTTAACTTTCTGAAGAAATGGTGAAATTTAGTAAGCCCCACCAAGCATTATCGTGCATAACCTAAACATAATGGCCTAATACTTGTAATCAGGACATTTAAATTTCTCCTAGGTACTTAAAAAAATCAGCTTTTAGGAGCTTATCTCAATATAGAGGACCAGTTATTTCATACTTTAAAAAAATTAGCTAGGAGTTACTGACTATCCTTCTTTGTAAAGTAAGCCACTATAATTTCAAATCATATATTTTTATTCATTTTAATTTTCAGAATTAAAATGTGTGCACATATTTTACTCTTTGAACATTTTATTATGGAAGATTTTTAACATACATAAAAGTTAAAACAATAATACAATGAAATCCCATGTACCCATCATTCAGTTTCAACAGTTACCTACCTATGCTGATTTAATTCATCTGTAGACTTTACTTCCCCCCAAAACATGGAGTGTTACAAAGCAAATTCCAAACATGGTGGTATTTCATTCATAAATAATACACAATGTAACTCTTAAGAAATTAAAAATTTTAAATATATAACTATATCAATATGACACCTAAAACACTCAGTAATGAAAATACAATCTATTTTCTAGGCAGTATTCAGATTCTCTTCATAATTTTTTTTCAATAGTTGGATTGTTCAAAACAGAATCCAAACAAGGTCTACACATTGCCTTTAATTGGATGTCTCCTGAGTCTTCTTTTAATCTACAACAGTTCCCTCTCTTTCTTGTTTTTGTTTTTGTTTTTTTCTGTGTCATTTGCTGGTTGAGGACATTAATTCTTTTTGTTTTATCTGTAGTCTTTCCTGTGTTCTAAATTTAGGTGATAACATCGCTGTGGTGTTTTATATATGCCTCTGTCCCTTGTGTTTTCTGTAGTCAGAGACAACATGCTTTTAATTTGAGAACTTTCTTACCACATCATTGTGTCAAACTTAATTTATAATATTACATGTAAATACTTATTAAATTAATACTGTCTCTTCTTTAATTAACAATGGTTTGAACACACATGTGAGTCCATAAAAGTTACATCTTGATTATTTAGGTAAAAGTCAGGAGTTTTGCAAGTGAGAAGGAAGTTTGAATGACTCAAATGTTTTTTTGGAGGTTTAGTTTTTGCTTTCTGTCCTCCCTGGTTGAAGAGAGTTAATCAGAAAACATGCAGCTAAGTTCCTTGGATAGTCTAAAGAACACTTTAAAGTTCATATAGACAAGTTGTATTCAGAGTTTTTAAAAATCCCTATAATTGATGTTTTACCCTTTTCACGAAGAGTCCTCTAAAATTCTTAAGAATTCCTAATACAAAACAATGTAGACTTATTTTAATGTAGCCTCTGATCACTGAAGATAAAGATCTTCATTTGAAGTATATTTCTTGCTGTTGATTGTGATTACTTTTAGAACCCTTTGCATACCATCTGGAGTGCTTTTTTCAAACAAAGCTTAGACTTCAGTACAGCCAGAGATGGCAGAAGGGAATGTAGCTGGGGGTTAGACTCCTTTATTGTGATAAGAACAAGCTGAAAGAAACTTTTCTTTTTTTACTTTGTGTCCTCACTTCTTCCATCTGGATTGAATGTTCTCATTGTCCCCCATCACTCACCACTTCCTTCTGTGCTTCATTTCTCCCTGTAGCATCACCTGATACTTTTGTTCTTTCCTTAATGGCTTCCCTTACCTCTTCTTTTAGATGTTTTCAGAATGTAATAAAGTAAAAGTTAAGTAGAAAAAACAAAAGAAACCCAAGAAAGATACTTGTGTAATCAGCACCCTGAGACATCATACCAGCATTCCAGCGGTCCTCACCTTTCTCCCCAGCCCTGCTCTGCATCACCCCAACACACCTGGCTTATTCCGAGGCGGCCCCAAGTTGCCGAGGCCCTGAGGAGCCATCCTCCTCTGGCGGTCACAAAGAGCCTTTGTGCGTTTGCGGCTGCTCTGAGCATGTGGGCAGCGTGTGCCTGTGTCTGTCTGTCTGTGATTGTGTGTATGTGTCCACATGGCAGATTTTCAGCCACCTGTTGTAATAGGCTCAATGTGCAAGAATCAAACAGCCGCCTCATTCTACCCTTAAAATACATTTGTTTTTGTGGAACTGCTTCCTTGGGATCTTTTTGAGAGATGAAAATACCCTCCTTGGAGATTATTAACCTGTCTATGTATATCAAATGGATAATAATTATTTTGTTCAAAGGGCAGACCTTTAAATGACCAAGAACACGATGCAAGTGGAATCCCTTGTTGCTATTGTTGCTGTGTTTATTTGCCAAAGGAACAATAGGGTACTATGTACTATGTGTTTTAACAGTTTTTTCTTCTCTGCACTGGGATATAAAACGTTGAATGTGGAGAAAGCCTTTATAGGAACAGAGTTTGGGAAGTGGGAGATGAGGAAGTTCTGTGGCGATGCACAGTGAGACAATTGGAGGGTCCAGGTTTAGGGGCGCTTGCAGAAACTGGGAGCTGATATAGGAAGGAGAGAGGACCTGGGAAGTTGCTGAAGGAAGTGTGTGACAGTACGTGTGGGGCTGTGTAGAGAGGTGAGGCTTGTTTGTGGAGAGGAGCAGGCTGAAGAGGATTTAGTGTTAAAAAAAAATACGTGCGAAAAAGGGGAGTGTTTGTAAAGGGAGGGTTGAGAGGATTGAGGGTTTGACTGATGGTGGTGTACGAACACAAGGAAAATAGGCTGCTTTGGGGTTTCTGAAATAAGGTTATTGCTGGAGAAGGAAGTGGTGGTTCCTGAAGCTTCTAATGAGCCCCTCCACCCCCATCATGTTTTCATGTTGGGATTAGTGGCAAAGCAGGGAGGTTTTTGTGTCCATTGTTCTCCACGCTTAAGTTTGGAGTTGGGGCTGAAATAGATTTCTCAGTTTTTCCCTTTTAGTCTTCTAAAAGCTTTCCTTCAGGCCCCATCTGCTGCAATTGGTCTCCACAGAAATACCCCCCAGCATTTATGTAAAGAATGGCATTGCTTCTAAGGGACTGTTCTAAGCTGGTGTCTGAATTCAATTACATGTCATCAGTACATGCTTTATTTATAACACTGCTGTATCATAAACATCAGTGCTAAAAAGGACCAGCCTGTGGACCACCATTGTTCTGGGAGAGCTTTGAACACCAGGCAGCAGTCACGGTCTATGACAAAATATGCTCCTAGAGCCAGTACCTCAGCTCTAGGGCCCTTGTAGGACACAGGGAGAGCCTCAAACTTTACTTAAAAGTGAAAATCTTAACCTACAGCCTTGTGACTGTTTTTGATCATCTTTCCCAGTTTGCTTCTATACCTACATCCCTGCCTTTCCCTGGCAATATGAAATGATTTCTGCTTTTCTATCACTTGCTCTTGTCATCTCCCTTTGATTAATTTCTGCTATGTTGGGTGATCTAAGAAGTGTCTGTTCATGGCATTGTATTTCAGGACAACGTGTTGTGTAATTCAGGACTCTCCACTCTTGGTATAAATTACCTGCAAAACTGCATTTATGTAAGCCGGACTTTAAGTCCCTTTCCTTCGACACAACACAACACAACACAACACAGCAAACACTTCATTTTAATTTGTTTTTTAAAATTTTACTCTGTGGGTGTATTTTCGTTACCTTGAAACCAAGATCACTTCAGCTCTAGCACTCACAGTGTTGTAAAGTCACTGTTGGCGATCTGCCTCACTATGTTGTTATTTAGTATAAATGAAGCTGGAGAATTACATATTTTAAAATGAATGCCAGAAGAGAAAAGAATCTACCAAGAACCTTTTAAACATGGTCCTTGAAATTACAAATCAAATAATTTTCTTCTCTAGGGTATAATTACTGGGACTTTCTGTGCTGTCTTTCTGAGATCCCTTCTTGACTCCTGGCTCTTTCTAATTGACAAGGAGATGATACACATTTCAGGCGATGAAATAACAAGAGCTGGGAGAATTAAGTTTATGGATTGGAAAGTAAACCCAAATATTTCAACACTTCAACTTCTTTCCTGTTAGACTTCCCGGTGTTGTCTTTTCTCTCAGGTGGGTACCAGATGCATTCCCCAGATCCATTCTGTGGCTGTGCATGCTGTATGTAGCCATTAAAGTCCATGCTCTCATAGTAACATAATGCAGTGATTTTATAATTTCACTGAGACTTCTTTCTTGTATACGTAAAAGGTACAGGAGACCCAAAATAAACACACCAGTGTAGAAACCTTGGAGTCTTCCTTGCTTCCACTCTTACATATGTTAACACAGACCTCTTCTCCCGCTGGCCCTCTCTCTTGTTTGTCATTTAGCAACACCTCTTGCTGTGCTCCACTCAACTTCCCACCATCCTAGCTCCTCCTCTTCTTTTCCTGATCTCAAGTGCAGTCCCTGAGGCTTTCTATCTGCAGTGCTGCATCAGTCACATCATACATACCCTTTCTCGTAGCTGAGGAGTCTCACCCAGTCTCTTCCACTATATTCTCTATCCTCTTGCCTCCCCTCTCCTTGCCCATACACTCATCCCCATTCAGGGTAAATTACTGGTTACTGTTGTTGACATACGAATGTCCAAACCTGTAGAGAATTTTTATAAAAATTTATTTGAGCTAAACAAAGGATATACCTGGAAACAAGATCTCAATAAACTGAGGAAAATGTATCCCAGAAATGTCAGTTTGCAGCTTCTTTTATGCATTTAAAATTAAGGAGGGAGAAAGCAAGGCAGGCAGGGACTGAATTACTGGATAGTTAACAGGATTTTGTGCTCTCTTGAGGCTGACTTTTCCTTCTGAGGGGTCTGAAAAGAAGCATTTCAAAGGTGCGTTAACCTAGATGCACAAGAATAACGGACAGGGCTAGCATAAGGCAAAGATAAACCTTATACTAATGAAGTTACATGCCTGGTGCGTGACTAACTACCATGACCTGCCCGGTTAGGAATTTATGATCAGATCACCCTGTGAGGTTACTTTCCATAGAACCCTTTTTGTCCACACTATTCTGTATTACCCTATGCTTTTCCCGTTGCTGGACCTTCACTCGTGATCTCACTTGCAATGAAAAGAAAACTCTAGAATTAGGGAAGGAGAGATTTAAACAGCCATCATTGTCAATCCTGGGAGCAGAAGGACCACCTATGTGGCTGATTCTCCACTTTTTGATTTTAGTTTATTTGTGGGTTTAAGAGGTATGAAGTTGAGACAGGTATACATATGCACTCAGCTATGGCACGTAAACTAAGCTTCAGGAAAATGAGTGAATTCCATATTGGTACTTTATGATAAATCTTTAAACATACAATTTTTTACACATCCTTAACAGAGCCAGTAAGGTTGAATTGAAAAACTGGAGTATCAAATGTGAATATTCCTTTAAATACTCTCTGAAAAATATCCTTCCATCTAAATCATCTTTAAGTTTCTTTTATGAATATATATGGCGGAGCAATATTGCATGACTGTTTCTCAGATGTGCTTTATTATTTGCAAATGTCCTGCTTTTCTCTTCCCTGGAGACTGCAAAGCTGATCTTCATTCAGACCGTATTACTTTGGAATATTTTGGTATTGTATTTTATTTGCCCAGGCAAACTGCTTCAGTAATTACATAATTTTATTTTTACTTTTTTAAAGTGTGTTGGAGAGGAGATGGGGACCAAGTGTTCTTACCCTGTGCAATACTAAGACACCTGTAGTAGTTTGATGCTCTAGTTCTATTGGCCCAAATAAAGAGGGAGCAGAGTTTGATAATACCGGGTCTGGCACAAATAACACCCCTTATTAATAAGATGGTAATCTAAACAAAATATTTTATTATAAAATTATAAACATGTAATTCTGTAGCATAATATCAAACTCAAGCACACTTTAGGTCACATCTGCCCATCTTGTGCAAGACATTCACTTACAGGGTCCGGCATTACTTCTGCTTGACCCTATATTTCGTTTCGGTAATTGAGTAGCATTTTCAACTGCAAACAAGTTATAAAATATATTAATACATTTTATCATTTAAAATGACGTCGCTATCTTATACTGCTGAGTCAAAAATTAAACTTTTAAGTATCTCTTTTGACATAGGTATTACTGCTAAGCCCTTCAACTCTGTACTGTTAAAGTAAATATTTAAAATGCAGAGTTTGGGCTTTGTGCTTTGCTGTTTGATACCATCTGCCCTGCCTTGCTGTCTGGATTGCTGCCTCTCCACATTTTGGGAATACCTTTACTATCTAACTTAGTCTATTTCCCATTTTGTATACATTCTCTTAATACTAAAGTCTTCCCCAGTTTATTTTCTTGTCTATTCTAACACCTTACTTATGGGTTTCCTTTTGTATTTTGTCTAAAATATCCTAAATGGTTAGAGGATGCTGTCCAAATTAAACCAGTCTTAGGGTAGGCGTATGGCTTGGACACCAGAAGGCATATCTTACATCATGGTTGAGATGGGGAAGGATTAACTATGAAAGAGAAATACATGATTGTTAAATACAGTTCATCCCAGCACAGTTACATCCTAGATTTTTAAGGATCATGATATAGAAAATAACCTGCTTTTTCCTGCACAATTTTTATTCTGTCAAAGACAGAACGTTTGCCGGGTGTACTGGTAGTCTGGCCTCAAATGGGTTTGGGATTTTGTTCGTATTCTTAAAAATCACAAAATCTTAGGTGTGGCAGTGGCTTTATGCTACCATTGGATAATACTCATCAGATTCCTTTTCCTTTAATAGGTCTTAACTTCATTGCCATTTCTTTCTACCACAACTTCCCCGACTACCATTCACTAGGTTGGCCCCTCACCGTGCTCCTGAAGCAGTCTGTCAGTCAGACCTCTATTAAGGCATGTATCACACTGTTACAGCATGTGTTCACGCGTGCCTCTTCCCCTTTGGACTGTAAGCTATGTAAAGGCAGGAAATGGTAGCTTTGACAACATAACTTCCCGGTGCCTAACTCAAAGCCTGGTTTATGGTAGGCACTTAATGAAGCTTAACACCTTCCTAGTAACAAGCAACTCACAAATCTCTTTGGCTTAAGACTGTCTAGGGTTGGCAAGGTCTCTGTTTCATGGTGTCCTCATTGAGTGCAAGCTCATAAAGCTTCCATAGATTTGGGTGTGTGTTAGTCTTCCTAGCAGGAGAATGTAAATGGTCAGTTGTGCTCTGGCTCTTGAGATTGCAGCTTGAAACGAACATGTCATTTTCTTTCATATTCCATTGATCAAATCAAGGTACATAGGCACAACTAATGTCACTGGGGACAAGGAAGAGCCGTGCTGCTGTGTTTCTGAAAAGAGGCGGACGGGAATATTAGCGAGCAACACTATTGCCTGCTACACCAATGTCTAATTGTCAGATATGTGATTAGCCACTTAACACCTACTTAATTAAATGAAGTACTTAAAAGTACCTGTTGAGATTTTAATTTTTTTCTATACAATAAGCAGAACCCCGTCAAATCATGAAATATCCTAGTAACTACATTTTTAAAAAATGAGTATATTAATATTATCTTCGAAGTTATGTTCATCAAACATTTGGATACAATTTTTGCAACCACTCTGTTCACTTTGCTCATATTAGGGAAGGTATTATGTTCGGGTTTGTAGTTTTTCAAATGCATAAAGTATGGAATGGATAAATTTGCATAATTAACATTTTTTTCCTGAGTCATTTAGGAGAGTTCAAAAAAATATTGAAGTCAAATTTTTACATATTAGTATGGTCAAGAAGTTCTTTAAAATAACCTTTCCTGGAAGAGCTAATATGTAGTTCAAAAATTGGACAAGAGCTTAAGGAAAATGAGTCTAATAACTTAAAAAAAGAAGTGTAGCTGTAGATAGTATGCTAGTATTTTAAACTTTTTTTTCTAATTATTAAAGTAAGCCAAATATATTGTATAATATGTGGAAAATACAAACTACTATGAAAAAGGGCAATTAAGAATCACTGCTAATATCACCACCCACATTAAAAACAAACAAACAAACAAAAAATCCACTGCTAACTTTTTGGCATGATTTCAGTCCATTGTTGTTGTAAGAGAAGAGGCATATAGATGAGGCAAGAAAAGATACTGGCTGTATTACAATAGGGAGATAGCAGTGGAAATGGTAAGCAATGATCACATTGAGAACATATTTTAAGGACAATATTAATAGGATTAGTTAATGGGTAAAATGAGGGAGGAAGTGATAGAGGATAGAGGAAATGAGATAGAGAGAGCCCCTCCCAACCCATAAAATTAATAGTGTAGTGTCCTCAGTATCTACCTATTTCCTTGTTTCCTCAATTCAAAAATATTTAAATTGATGCAATTGGCCAAGTTTTGCTGGAATTTCAGTATGGCTAACCAACCAGAGATGAAGTGAGTTGGGAATAGAAGGGACCAAGACTAGAGGCCATCTTGACTTCAGTCCTTCAAAGGGCCATGGCGAGATATGTCTCAAACCAGGCTGGTTTTGCCTTCAAGGTCAGAACTGGTTGTAGTAGACAGTTGCTGAGAGGGACATTTGTCTTGGGGACAGAGATGACACTGTCCCTTAGAAATGACAGATCTGGCAAAAGCCAGATGGAAAGGCCAGATCCCAACTGGAAGGCAATTCTAGAGGAGAATCCCTTAGTTTTCCTTTTTTTTTTGAGGTCCATTTCAAAATCTACTCATGCTTCTATTCAGGGCAGGTCTCTGGGTTGGAAGATAGGGAATCCAAGGCAGAGCTTATTGGGGGAAGCTGCAGTTTTATGGGGTGATGGATACTAAACCCATCACTAGGATTTAAGCAGTCAGACTCTTTCTTGGCCCCACTCTGTGGATTAAAAGCAGTTGGTTATTAGGCTGCCTGAATTTGCCTAGAAAGTATGTGAGGCTGAGCAGGCAAGATGAAGCTCCTCAGTCTGTGGCTGGGAGGGAGTGGAGAAGGCTGTGATTGAGATCAAAAACTTGTGTTCATTGAGTGTCTAAGCTGTGGGACAGTGGGAATCAGGAGAGGTTGGTGATAAGATAGAAATACCAGACTTAACCCTCTTCCTTAAACTTGTAGCCTAGTGACAGAAACAAATAGGACAGAAACTAACCATAAGTGACGTTGTTTATATAGAGACCAGAGATGTAATAACTAGTGTCTGAGGTGCCTAAGGAGTTGGAAGACCATCTTAGTAGTGCAGACTTCAATGAGAATGTCTGTGTTGTCCCTTTGATGATTATCTAAAGAAAATCTTTTTGTCAGTTAGATGTGTAAGCCTTCTCATTTGCAGTGATAGTTTGTAATTTAAAGACATTTTTAAGACTAAAACTTTAGTTTTTTAAGTTAATATTGTTCAAACTAGAGTCCCAAAATATTCTTATGGGTACATACATTTTTTTTTAATTGCAATCCTAGAAGATAAAACCCTAATCTGAGCTTTGAAGAATGGGTGGGTTCAAATAGATGCAAAAGAAGGAGAAAGAAATGTATTTCTGAGAGAGGGGAGAGTTTGAGATCAAGGATGAGCAGGATGCATTTGGGGTTCCTGGGAAAATGAAGGGTAAATCACTTTAAATACTCCATCCACCCTGACCTTGATATGGCAGTAATTTGGGGAGTGCTCTTTGCTCTATTTCCTCTATTACCTGCCTTCTTTTGATGGGTGCAGGAGCTGTATTAAATCTTTTGTTGAGAAAGTAACTCCTAGAGACCCCTCTGAAACAACCATCTTCTGACTCTCATATTATTGATCATTGCTTAACATAACATTTCTCTGCCAGAATGTGAATTTTGTTTCTTCAGGATTTTACTTCTAAGCAGTTAATGATTCTAGCAGAGACATCTAAAGGAGGCCCATTGCATCATTCCTTTGGGGGTCTGCTAGGTACTCAGGAAGCAGGTGGTCTGCCTAGGACTGGGGCACTAAAGGGATACTGTCTTTTTTATGTACCAGCCTAATCCTGCACCTGTACTTGGTTAGGGATTTGTTCTTCTCAGATATCACTGACGTCCTCTTGAGTTACTTTTCTTTTGAACAAAAAAACATACCCAGTCAGTGGTTTTTATTCTTTATTTTGCAGTGCAGTTTTGCTAGGTTTATTACTAAAATAAAGATTAGGGCAGGGTGCACGGCTGTTTGTTCAGATGTGAGCTGACAAGTGCTTGATATTTTTAAATCTTCTTTTTTAAGTAAAACTTTCTCCCTCTCTTTTTTTTTTCTTCCTTAAAGATTCCAGCAACATTATGGCAGAGCATAGCCACATGGAACAGCAGCTGGATTTACAGAACGGTAGCTTAGAGGCAAGCTTTTCAGCAAATGCCCGCAAGAACGATTCCCAAAACGTGATGGAGAGCCTGAGTCCGAAGAAATATTCTTCCAGCCTGAGATTTAAAGCCAACGGAGACTATTCTGGCTCCTATTTAACCCTCTCACAACCTATCCCTGCGAAGAGAAGCCCTTCTCCTTTGGGAATCAGTGTCAGGAGTAGCCCCTCCTTGGCCAAAATCCAAGGAAGCAAGCACTTCTCTTGTGATGGAACTGACAAAACTGTTTCCATGAAACCTCCCACTCCTTTACATAGCACTTCACCCTCCCTCAGTGGTTATGGATACCCACTTGGGAGAGCGGACTTGGATCATTATACTGGCCGGGACAGTGAAAGGTCCTTGAGACTCTCAGAGAAGCCCCCCTATTCCAAATATAGCTCAAGGAATAAGTCCCATGATAATGTCTACTTTCTCGGAGGGCTGGACGGCCGGAAGGCGTCTGGCTCACTCCTGACCATGTGGAATGGAAGTTCCCTGAGTGACACTGGCCCCTCTCCCATCAGCAGATCAGGGGCAGCAAGCATGCCCTCAAGCCCAAAGCAAGCCAGGAAAATGAGTATGCAGGACAACCTGATACTTCAGCCCCGGTTGACCAGGCACAAGGAACCAGCATCTGAAAGCATCAGTTTAAGAACTAGGAAGTATTCGGGCAGCAGCCTAAGTCACATGGGAGCCTATAGCCGATCGCTCCCCAGGTTGCACAGGGCCACAGAGAACCAGCTGACGCCTCTCAGTTTGCCTCCAAGAAGCTCTCTGGGCAATTCCAAACGAATGAAACTGGGGGAAAAAGATCTACCTCATAGCATAATAGACAACGACAATTACCTGAATTTTTCTTCTTTGAGCTCAGGAGCTTTACCCTATAAAACCTCTGCGTCTGAGGGCAATCCTTACGTAAGTTCTACCCTCAGTGTCCCGGGTAGTCCTCGAGTGGCACGGAAGATGCTTCTGGCCTCCACCTCCTCCTGTACCTCTGATGACCTTGACAGAGCTTCCTACTCGGGGACTAGCTCAGGTCAGTCATTTCCTCCTGGAGAGCCCGACAGAGTGTTTGTGGCCAGGAGGAACTTCTCCTGTGGGTCTGTCGACTTGGAGGATGCGGATTTGGAAAGCCTCAGACAGGCCTCAGGAACACCCCAGCCTGTCCTTCGGGAACGGAAAAGCAGCATTAGTTCCATTTCAGGACGTGATGACCTGATGGATTATCACCGGCGGCAGAGAGAGGAGAGGCTCAGGGAGCAGGAGATGGAGCGATTGGTAATCTTCCTCATCTGCCTTGACTTTTCTGTTTCATTGAACAGCTTCTTGGAGACAAGCTCCAAAGATTCATGTGGGCATGTTGAATTGCCGTGGGCACCATTCACTGCTGTGCCTTCCTAGAATTTCTGTTAGATCACTGTTAGTTGTCACCTGTGGGTATTTTGAAAGCCCACACATGCCTAATACTATGTTACGTTGCTCTGCAGAGTTCTCACAAGTATAAATTATTGATAAACCTAACAAAGGTAGTTATAAATTTTACTGAATGTCTTAGAAGTCTCAAACTTTTTCTTTAAGGCTAGGAGGAAACACCGATTTGTATTATTTATAATCATCAAATTTGCACGTGCATAGTGTGATAGAAATAATCAGCGAAATCACAATTCACTGGGAATTAAGCAGTAAAATTTTCTGTATAGCAAGTTGTCTGGAAAGTTAAAAGGTTGCCCAAATGGTGTTCAACCTTTTTCTGCATTGCATACCCACACACATACCTCATACCCTTCAGCCGGGTCTCTTAGTACATACAGTGACCCCCCACCCAACTACACATACTCAAATTTTTTTGAGTTGTCTTTTCGAACTTAAAATGGATTTATGCTTATGGTGGAAAAATACTGAAAATAATGAGAAAGGGACAAACATCCCTTGAGAATGCCATTAGTGAATGAGGACAAACTACTGCATTTTCCTACATAATTTTCCTTTATGCATAGGGTTTTGTTTTGGTTTGGTTTGGTTTTTAGGATGAATAGATGTCAGAGATTATTTTAATTCATGAATGATGAATTATGTATTTCCTTAATGAGGGAAGACACGGGGTGGTAAAGCTGGTTTACAAACATATAAGAGTATCAGAAGTATTTTAGTTATTATACTAAAAGCAAGTATGCTGGAGTATAATTAACTACCAAACTAGTTAATGCCTTATAGCAGCAGTCCCCAAATTTTTTGGCACCACACACCAGTTCTGTGGAGGACAGTTTTTCCACAGACTGGGGCAGAGGGGATGGTTTAAAGATGATTCAAGCGCATTACATTTATTGTGCACTTTATTGTTATTATTATTACATTGTAATGCAAGGGCTTTCTGGAAAGTATCCAGCCATATAATATGAAAAATAGAGGCATTTATGGCTGGATTTTTTCTGGACAGCCCTCGTATGTAATGAAATAATTATACAACTCACTTGGCACTATAAAGCCTGCCACCAGATGCAGCTTAATTGCCACTTGTCACTCACTGATAGAGTTTTGATATGAGTCTGCAAGCAATTGATTTATTATGGTCTCTGTGCAGTCACACCTCTCTGCTAATGTTAATCTGTATTTGCAGCTGCTCCCCAGCACCAGATCACCACCTCAGCTCCACCTCAGATCATCAGGCATTAGATTCTTGTAAGAAGTGCACAACCTAGGTCCCTCTCATGCGTAGTTCACAATAGGGTTTGCACTCCTATGAGAATCTAATGCCTCTGCTTGCTGATCTGGCAGGAAGCGGAGCTCAGGTGGTAATGCAAGCCATGGGGAGTGGCTGTAAATACAGATAAGGCTTTGCTAGCCAATCTGCAGCTCATCTGCTGGGTGGCCTACTTCATTACAGGCCTTGGATTGGGGGGGCGGCGGGTAGGGAGGAGGCAAGTGTGGGACACGGTTTGGGGACAATACAGTTGTAACCTTTGGATTATAATGAACAGAAATCATTTGCATCTATACAGGACAAAATTTGTTTGACATTTTATAAAAGGAATCATTTGTATCACTCATACTTTTTGATAAGTTAGTTTCCAAATGACCTCATCAGTATAGGAATGAAAACAAATGTGTGTACCCTTAGAGAGTTCGATATTCCTTAGGTGGGTCTGTTAGACGATGTGCTCCAATATGACAGTTCCCTTTGTTATCATAATTTTCAGAGATTTTTTTGTTTTTGGTTTTGTTTTGTTTTGTTTTTGCAGAGATTTTTTTTATGGGCACGAAAAAGGGTTGTATTTGGGCTTGATTCATTGGCATAAATTCAGTAAAAGTTTTTATTAACATATAAAAGGCTTCTTGTATATGGATAGCAAATCTAGCTGTATGTTGTTCTGAACAACTATTATTAATGAAGCCAATGAATTCACTTCTCTCTGATCATTTATGAAGCAGTTTAGGAGAGCATTTTAGTGACTTGCAACACTCCAGGGACCTTCTTCAAATACTCGTATTTACTCTTTTGTTCCAAGGATAGAAAACCAAACTTGAAATTCATCTTCGCTGAGTTTCATCTTTAGTGTTTATATGGGTTGGTGAGTTTCTCTTTCCCCTAGTGTTTCCAGATCTGCTGAGGTTTACAGGGAGTTGCGAAAGTGAACTTTTCTTGCTGCCTGTGAAGTTAGGTGCACCCTATAGGCCACCAGCAGGTCCTAGTTCAACTTCTTGGGAGAGCTTTGTAGGTATTGGCTCCAAGTCTGTTAACTCTTTTTCCTTAATAATGGGCTTTCCCCTCTGGTGAAATAAGGCTTATTTTAAAGTATAATACTCTAGGTTTGGCCTCTGTTGCATAGTCTATTTGACTTTTTAGAGTATGGATTTTTATTGAGCCTATGCAAGTAATATTTTTGCCACTAAAAAGTAAAGTGTCTTAGAAAAAATATGTTTTCCTAAATTCTAAGAGATCAAGCAGAATAAGCTACCATTAAAAGAATGTTGAATCAAGTTTGCAAAATCAGAGTCATCTAAATTGAAGCCTAGAGAAAAAGATGAATGCTAAAGTGTTTTCCCCATCAGAAAATAGAACTTTAAAAATAATACTAATTTTCCAAAACACATATCCATATTTAGAAATTAGATTTTCTATATCAGTTTGATCAGTTCTATGTAATTATTTCTTATTCCTCTGCCTCTTGGGTCATTAATTAGATTTCATAAGGTCATATATTTCTGGACTGTAAGAACTCCTGAAAATCTGATTTGGCTGTCTAGTTTTGTCTCATAATTGTCTAGTAACATCAGCTCAAAAGCACCTGTACCATAAATCTATTCTTTGAAATATCAAGAGTGAAGAGTACCTGGTGAAGTTCTAGTCTCGAGGCTCTGAGACTATCTTTGTTAAAGACACATTCCAGTCTGTAACTTAAGCAGTCTTTAGGAAAGAATGAGAGAAAAGCAGAGACTACTCGGTGAGGATGAGAGTAAGTGGTCATGGTTAATCTGTGGTTAATTTAGCAAACAGCGTCAGCAAGAAGGAGAGATAAAATCTATCTGGGTGTAAGATGTTGGTCTTATTTAATCAGTGTTTCTCCCGAGGGTAAGAACATCTTACAGAGTGAGGACACTGACATATCCAGGGTCTTATGTAAAGTATGTAATCTCTGAGCTTTATTTATATTGTAATATTTTACCTGTACACAATTAGCTTAGGGAATGCTGAGCTTCTGATTTGATTTGACAGATCTTCCTATGCAATTCTTGATAGTGTTGATCTACTAATAAATAAGGGGCATGCATTGCAAACAAATCCAATTGTTAGCATTCTGCTTTTTGTGAGAGTAAGGAATAAATCTTTGTGATTGCCCAGGGGCCCTCTGCAAAATTTTAAAGATAGTTCAGGTATAAAAGGTATCTTGGAAAAAAAAACTTTTTTCCTGAATTTAGGGTCTGATCTTGGGAAATGCAAAATCAAATATTAATCAGAGATTTTATCACTTGAATAGTATAGGATTATGGATGCCTGACAACAATGACTGTTTGCAGTTAGGTTACCTAATAATTAAGTGACAATAGGATATTTTACAGTAAACAGAAAATCATAAGTCATTCAGAAATGAGAAACTTTTTTGTCACTTTACATATGCAAGAATATATCCCAGTTAACACAAGACACTGAAACTCTGCAGCTGGGCACATTACATAGAAAAAAAAAAACTTTTCCTGCCTTTGGTAAGCATAGGCTGAATTCTCCAAGTGTGTCATTTCAATAGAGATAACTGCATTTTAGTTTTACATTAATAGGGTACTTGACATACATTACATGAAAAAAATTACTTCGTAAATCCATCAAAGCTGTGCAAACTTTGCCAAAATTTTAACATTTTATTATGTTTTCATAGACTTAGCTATTTGCACATATTATAAACCAAAGCAAATAAAGCTCCATTTCTGCAAACCTACAAGTTTTTCAATTTCCATCAACTTTTGTACCTCGCAGTCTTCTTTCACATTCTGGAACAACTGAACAAAGTTTAAGACAAAGGTATTTAAATTAAAGATATTAGAAATTACATTTAAGCCAACAAATCACAGAACATAAATAGTGTTGATATAAAAAGGCTTGTCACAATTATAATTCAATTTAGTTGAGCACAAATTTAATATTTTTCTTAAACGTCATGAAAGTGATCTTAGCTTATCTTTTCAGTAAACTGATATAAGACATTTAAGAAGTTCAGATAAACTAATCTCTTTATGACAGAACAAATCCAACCTATTTAAAAAAATGAAATTACCCATGTAGTATACTGTACACTAATAAAATAAGGCAAGGACATAGATCTATGCTTTTAAACGAGATTATCAGATTCGTCTGACTTGTGTAAGCATTCACTTTAATCATGTAAACGTGTTTTCTAAGGGGAAAAAATACTTCTGAAGTTAGCTGTTTTGATGAGAAAGGTCTTCTTCTAAAAGGGGAACATGATTAGGATGATTAGAATTTCATTTTATTTTCTTGGAAATGGAGAAATGCTGGATTTATTTAAATGCTTATTAGTCTCTATAAACTAATCTGAAGCAGAGGTCCTTTATTTTAATTTACTATTATCCTTAGGAGGTAGGAAAATATTTCACCCCTACACAGTGATAATTTTTCCTCAGGCACAGAGACAGAGAATTTAACAGCATAAGTTGCACAGCTTCAGCTACAACTCAAAAGTTAACACTGGAACACAAAATCTCACTGTTCAGGTCTCAAAAGACTGGTCTTTTTCCCACTGGGCATAAAATACTGTCCTGATGTGAGCTCACAAATAGAAAAACAACAAATTAAAAACAACAACAAATGAATGTTCAGTCAACTGAGCAAGGTTAGATGCCAGTTCTACCAGACAGATCACCAAGTTTAAGTGGTCAAACCACAAAACCAGATTCCCACTCACTGTTGCCACCAATGGGGATAATGACTGTTGGTTGTGTACCAACCACAACCCTAATGAAATTGAACCAAGACTCAGAAACAAAAACAAAAGCAGAGTAAGAAAACAAAAACTTCAAAGAATACCGAGTCAGTGAAGTTTTGCCATTTGGTGAAGTTTTGCCATTTAGTAAAGTTTTGCCATTTGAGATACACTCCAGGACCCAAGGAAAGCTGTGCCTCAGTTCTTGCCCATGAGCTACACTTCGTGCACAATGCAGGCCACTTGAACATTTCACTGGGACCTCCCTATTGTTGAAGCATAATTTACAAAACAGTAATCACAACTCCTACACAAATACAGAATGAATAGATGCCAAAGATTTATCAAATACATTATTGAGGAAAACAAGTAGGATAAAGCTCGTTCATGAAGCGTAATTTCTATAATAGCTTTCAGCTTAACTCTGATTATGGCAGGGTTTCATCTGTTTTTTGTTTTTTTTTTCTGATTCAGTTACATTGATTATTCAAGATTGAAGCCTAATTATGAACCTCCTAGGACCTATTAATGAGGCATATTAATCCACTTGGAGTCTACATTAAATATTAATAGCTTCCAATTGCTCTACTGTTTCAAATACTTAGTTTTTTTTATAGTTTATCCTCTATCTTTCTTGCTCTTAACTGCCAAATCTTGCTTTTGTCTATTCCAGCCTTTTCTCTCTTTTTTATTATTTTAGAAATCAGATACCAAGACTTGTTTAAAAATATTCCAAGCTAGGAGTTACTAAATGTAAGTGAAGTCTTGAGAGGGACTTGTGTGCATGATGTATGGATTTTAGTTCATAGACCTTGTGATATCTTTTGAGGCTGGGCAATGGTTGTTGAAACTCCCTAGTTCTGACCTGTTTTCCAAGTAGGGGTAATGGATGAGAGCTCTCCACTGGGCGGGGATGCTGATCTTTGACAAAGTAGATGTTTCAGAGTCTAGAGAAGTCCTTATAAAGTAGACATGATACAGGAGACTTTCCGTTAACTGAAAATCAAGCTTGAGATTTTGCTGGTTGCTTGAAATCTCGTTAACAAAGCATCTACTAACATTTATCTGGCATCAGCCAGTCCCCACGGGTGCCAGTTAACTGAGAGTCTGTTATTTTATTCATTTGATGCCTGCATCCCTCATAGTAATATAGAGGTAGTAATGGCCTAGTTCTTTGTATGGTCCAGAACAGTTAAAATTATTTTAAAAAGCAAAGGGAAAAAAAAAACAACTTAAAGCAAACCCTTCTACTTTTAAGAGTGTTCATTTGGTTCCATTGCCAAAAGCATCTGTGTGCTATTGTGGAAAAACCAGTGGGCTCCCACAAATTGCTTTGTAGCAATTCAATATTTTCTTTCTGGCTGATGGCTGTCATCTGTGGTGTCTTGATAAACAGCATTGTCGCCATTTAGAACTGTGCAGAGCCACATTTGGTATTTATTTCTCAAACATGTTGTAATATGATGCCAGCTCTAATCAGGCACCAGGGAATAAGGTTTTCTAACTTTATACAATGCTCTACCTCCCTGAAGATAAGATTGACTTTCTTTTCTTTTTTCTTTTTTTTGAATTTTTAAATTTATTAAAGCGACGTTGGTTAATAAGATTACATAGGTTTCAAATGTACAAATCTATCGTCTATATGTTACTTTGTGTGTCCACTACCCAAGTCAAGTCTCCTTCTGTCACCATAGATTTGACTCCCTTTGCCCTCTTCTACAACCTGTCTCCCTCCTTACCCTCAGGTAACACCAACCATACTGTTGTCTGTGTCCATGAGTTTTTGTTTGTTTGTCTGTCTGTCTTGTTCATTTGTTGCTTACTGTCGTATATCCCACATATGAGTGAAATCATATGATTCTTGACTTTTTACATTTGACTTACTTCACTTACCATATTTTCAATATGATTCCATGTTGTCACGGATGGCAGTATTTCATCTTTTCGTATGGCCGAGTAATATAGTCCATTGTGTATATTGTACCACAGCTTCTTTATCCAATCATCTATCAAAAGGCAGAAGGACACTTTGATTGTTTCTTTGTCTTCACTACCGTGAATAATACTACAGTGAACATAGGGCTACACACGAGGGCTGTCTAGAAAAAACCCAGCCATAAATGCCTCTATTTGTCATATTACGTGGCTGGATACTTTCTGCACAGCTTTCGTGTATCTTTCTTTTTTATTGTTAGACGTATTGGGGTGACATTGTTTAACAAGAATTACTTAGTTTTCAGATTACAGTTCTATAGTGCATCATCTATGTGGCTTTCTTTTAAGACACATGTTATTAATAATATTTCCATGGTAGTTATTAGTCAAATAGGTCAAATGTCTGGGTCACCAGTTCACTGTTTGGAAATTGTTCTGTTGCAATGGGTTCTCTGAAAGCAGTTTACAACTAAAGAATTTTAAGTTGCAAAAGGCTGGGACTATGTCTGTCATGTTTACTCCTGTACATCCACCTCCCAAGCCAGATGACCAGTATATGGGAAGCATTGCATCCATGTTTTTGAGAAGAGTAAATGAATGTTGATATCCATACAAAATATTCATTCTGGCTTTCCTTTTTCTCTGCTGTGGGCTGCACCCCTAGTTCCCACACATCTCAACCCTCGCTTAGTTCTTGCTAACAGTAAAGCTCTGTACGAAAGAACGCGAAAACCTCAGCATTAATGCAATATTTTTACTGCCAGAAATGGGGAAATTTCCTTCCAATTCACACTGAGAAATGAACATGTGGAAATGAGTTGCTTTTCTTTATTTTGAAAGTTTTTGGCATTCTTTGTAAGAATTAGTGCTTTCCAGGATTATGCAAAAACCAAGGCTTGTGTACTTTTGAGTAGACCATAGATCTAATGCTTCTAAAAATATGTAAAAGTATAATTGACCATATTTAAGTTAGGAAACTTCATAAAATAAATGTATATGTGCTCTAATCTTCTTAAGGTGCTCAGATATAGATAGTATTTTAAAGACCAGGGCATAAACAGGTATTATCATGCAGTTTTATAATGAGGAAGAATTGTTTGGGAACCGAAAAGTGAGCATTACCATGTGAAAGTTACTTTCACTGCAGCTATGTATTGCTTCCCTACCTGCATCTTGCTGCCTCCACTTCAGTGACTCCTAATCCCAAAAGAAACTGGGCAGTCGGACCTTTTCATCTTTTAAATCTGACAGCATTTTCGGTTGGGTGCAGAATGGACAATATTTAGAGAATGCCTATTGTTGTCTAGCCATAGCATTAATCTTTTTTTTTTCCCTAAGAAGAATGTGTTCGGAATGTGAAGGCAAGCTTAAGTATTGAACTATTTTGTCATCTAGTCTGACTTGAAAGTCACCTTCTCCTTGATGTGTTCCTTCTTCTTGCTACATCCTGACTGTAGTTTTAATGTTTTGTGTTTTTTTAATGGTTGCACTAGTGGGAAGTGAGCCAGTTAAACTGCAAATGGGGTGAGAGTTTGGTTTTCTAACCAAATAAACCTGGTGGCTCAAACTTTTACAGGGAATATTAAGGAATTATGAATCTCTCTTCTGAGTCAGAATCTCCATTGTTATATTAATTGATTTAATCTTCAGATTTAGCATAAGCCTCATTTTTTTCTATGGAGCCTGGCTTTTCTTGCCTCTAATATTTACAACAACCAGTCAGTTCTTTATTGTTCTCTGTCTTCTTTTACTTTTATGCCTTGTTTTGATGGTTTATAGAATCTAGCTGAGACATACAATGAGAGCCATAAATGTGAACCCATAATTTAAAATTTTATGTTCACAAAAATGAAAAAAGTGAAATTAATTATAATATATTGAATAACACAGGAGTAGATTGAGGTGCTATCTGGTGCCTAAATAAGCTATCCATTTTTTAAGCCAAATTCTTTCATTTTTAATAAAATAAGAGTAAATCTATCACTAGTGGGTACTATAACATAAAGAATACTTATCTATAATCAGATCACCATGAATCATTAGCAAATAAAGGCTTCCTATCTCTTTTAAATAGCTAATTGCTGGCATACGAGTATATGTAGACATTAAGTATCTATTGGAGCAATTAATCATTAGCAAATTGGGCATGTCAACTCTCCACAGTTAATGGAGAATAAAAACAGTTATCAAGTCTTTGTTTTTCTTCTTCTTCAATGGGAGGAACAGGAGGGTAATGGGAAAGGAAAAAATAATGTTTAGCAATAATCTAGTGACTCCACACTGGGCAAACACAGAGCCAATGTCTTAGTGTCATTCTGTGTTAGCAATAGTTTGTGACAGTTACAATTAAAAGCAGGTCCCTCTGTATTTGAAAGCAAACCTTAGGTTCTTGTTACAGTGGCAGTACAAACTGTTGCCTCTTGATGGTGCCACACATTTAAAAAACCCTGCTCAGAAATGAGGGATGGGTGCTGTGAATCTTATTTAGCATAGTTTAGCATTCTCTAGGTAAACGCTGAAATTCAAAAGCTAATTGAGACTAAAAAGAGGCCCTGTATGCCACCATGTTGGTTATAGGAAAAGTCTCATTCTTTTTTACAAATGATAAATCAATACATGAAGACTTGTTATTAAATAAGAAATGAAGCTCAGAGATAAAATTCATGTACAGAAAAATGTACAGACTAGATGAAAATTCAAAATATAGTGTATCTATACCAACAGGGACATGGGTGTAGGGTAGTGACCAGGGAAGACTATAGATACTTCATAGGAAAAGTTATTCCCATATTTATTGTTAGATTACAGAGTATCTCTAAATTAAAAGCCATTTATTATCTACTTTTTAAATTTTTCTCATCAAATAATAGGTTTATAACTGTGCTGGCTAATTCTTACAATGAGAATTTTTCTTCCCCGGTTCTAGAAAAGTTTATGGGAATATTTGTTACAAGAAATACTTTTAAAGTTTGAGATTTTTTTTTAAAGTCCAAAACAGGTAATATAATACAAATGCATTCCTCACTTTTTCAGCGTAAGAATTTTGATTCGGCCATCTTAATGAGTAGCTTAAGACCTATTAGAAGGCACTTCATTAAAGAAAAGTTAATCTTTTTATTTTGAAGTAATTGTAGATTCACATGCAATTATAAGAAATAATTCAGAGATCCTGTGAACCTCATACCCAGGTTCCTCCAGTGGTAACACCTTGCCTACTATAGTACAGTATCACAACCAGGATGTTGGCATTGATACAGTCAAGATACAGAATAGTTCTAGCACCACAGGGGTTCCTCCTGTTGCCCCTTTATAGCCATACCCACTTTTCTCCTATCCTCATGTTCTCCTGAACCCCTGGGAACCACTCATCTGCTTGCCATTTCTATAATTTTTGTCATCTCAAGAATATTACATAAATGTAATCATATGCTATGTAACTTTTTGAGTTTGGCTTTTCTCTGCATAATTCTCTGCAGATTGAGCCAGGTTTTTGCATGTCGTTGCCTCTTCTTCAGCTCCAAGTTTGGGATATATGTAGCAAAGGAAATCCCAGGGAACTCATTTCTGTGTTTTCTCTTGGGTCCTAGCTGATTTGGTGCCTTTTCTCCACGTTTCTGGGTCTTCTGTTTGTCTCATATACTATAAAAGTCAGGGTTCTTAGTTGTACTTAGTGGGGTTGGGAAGTAAGAAAAGTATCTCCACCATCTTCCCAGATGCCAAAGTCAGTGAGATTAGTGTTTTAGTCCAAAACAGCCAAAAATTTTTCTCTGGTGAAGTCTAATTGACTGCAAGGGGGAAACCTTTCTGTGAGAGCATGTTCTGTGGAAGAATATAGGTTTGGAAAAATTGATGTTTCTCATTCAAAATTGCTAAAATAATCCCAGCTCTGGGATTGTAATTTAAATTTGAGAAAAGACAATTTTGTGAAAATGCTAAGTAAAATGAAAAGGAACAAGTTTCTCAGACAGTTATTATTTTTCATTTTAATTATAGAATAACAGCTGGAATTTTGAAAAGCTATCTTCTATCGCATCCCAAAATTGTGTGGAGAAAAAGGAAAATGTAATTACTTTTCTAATGTCTCAACTCTAGAAAGAAGCCATGTCCTACTTATTTTGCATTTCTATACATAAAATTCTGTAATCTGCTTTTTAAATTTTAACACATAATATTTTCCATGTAATATATATCTCATAAATAGTTGCATCCCAATGCTTTCAGTTAATATGTGATAGTCCATGCTCCTTTTTTTACATATAGACTTTATTACTTTTTTACTTCATTAATTTTTTAAAAAATTTTCTGGAATGACATTGATTAGTAAAAATTACATAGTTCCCACATATACAATTCTACATTACATCTATGTGTTGTATTATGTGTTCATCACCCAGAGTCAGTTCTTTTTCCATCACCATATATTTTTGCCCGTTTCTTCTCCCCCACCCACCTCCCCCCTTACCCTCAGGTAACTACTAAATTATTGACTGTGTCCGTGAGATTTGTCTCTTTGTTGCTTTCAATCCTATGTTAATCAAACCAAACTTCTCCATCCCTTTCCCTTATTTTACCCACTCTCCCATCCCTCCTCCCATCTTAAAGAAGCCCCTCTAACATTCTTTGTAGTACTGGTTTGGTGGTGATGTATTTCTTTTACTTTTCCTTACCTGAGAAGCTCTTTATCTGTCCTTCAATTCTGAATGCTAGCCTTGCTGGATACATTATTCTTGGTTGTACATCCTTGGTTTTCATCACATTGAATATTTTCTGTCATTCCCTTCTGGCCTGCAAAGTTTCTGGTGAGAAATCAGCTGAGAACCAAATGGGTGTCCCTTTATAGGTTACTACTTGCATTTCTCTTGCTGTTTTTAGAATTTCCTCTTTTTCTTTAACTTTTGCCATTTTAATTATGATGTGTCTTGGTGTGTTCTTGTTTGAGATCATCTTGTTTGGGATTCTCTGTGCATCTTGGACTTGTATCTATTTCCTTCACCAGGTTAGGAAAATTTTCATTCATTATTTCTTCCAGTAATTTCTTGATCCCTTGCTTTTCCTCTGCCCCTTCCGGAACACCAATGATTCTGACATTCTTCCACTTAAAATTGTCCCAGAAGAACCTCAAACCATCCTCATTTTTCTGGATTCCCCTGTCTATCTGTTCTAAATGGGTGTTTTCTGCTGGCTTTTCTTGCACATCACTGCTTTATGCTTCTATTTTATCTAGTTTGGTGACTTTTATTCTGTTCTTCATTTCAGTTAATGTAGTCATTATCTCTCTCTGGTCCTTTTTAATGGTCTGTAAGTCTTCTTTAATGCTTGCTATCTCTCTGTTGAAATTATCATTCAGTTTCTTAAGTATTTTTATAATCATTGCTTTGAGATCAGTTTCTGATAGGTCACCTGTCCCCGTCTCTTTAATTCTCTGGTATCTCATTTTTTGCAGCCTCTCTGGACCCTCCCAGCTATAATTTCTTTAGTTCATTGCTGATACTGGGTGGGCAAAAGTCTGTAAGGAGGGGCATTTGTGGCTTTATTTTCTTCCTGTGGCTCAGGGGGTTGTGCAGGGAGTTTGGGTGTGATTGCACCTCTTGGTTCTGGGTTTGCCCCATGCACAGATTCTGCCCAGAGCGTGGGGTCAGCTGTCCTGTATGCTGGTCTTTCATACCGGCTGGTTGTGGGCCGAGAAACTCATGCAAAGCCCCCTCTCTCCTCCTTCCCAGCTGGAGTGTTCCCACTGCAGCTCCTCACCACCCGGCGGCTCCCCCTCCCCTGGGAACCAGAGTGAAGTCCAGCCACTGCGTTTTGCAGACCAGTGTACACCTCCTGGGGTCAAAGTGAGGTCTGCTTATGGTATCTTTCACCCCTGCTTCTGGGCCTCCTTTCCTCTGTCCTACCAACTGAGGAAGGTCCGGAGTGTTCTCTCACCTCCTTCTTTCTCCTACCTCCCCCAGCAGTAGAGTCCCTGCTCTTCCCTTTATTTCTGCTTTGTTTAATCCTCTGCCCACCTGTAGGTACCTTAATGAGACACATGAATTTCTTAGCTGTGATTGTGTGTTGTGTAGAGGGCCCTTGGTTGAAGTATATAGGTGTTTTATTCGTTGTAATCTCCAGAGGAGTTTTTCAGAGGTCGCTCTCACACTGCCATTTTGTTGCGTCTCTTACTTTATCAATTTCTTTATGCATAAAAAAGAGTTCCTTATATTTTTTCGGATAGATTTTTCAAAAGTAAAGATTTAGTTTAAGGTCTTATTAGCTGTCATGCATTGGTTTTTATTGAACAAAAGAAAATGCTACATAAAATTCTAAAAGTATTTTTTTTCTTTTTATTGTTAAATTTATTGGGGTGACATTGGTTAGTAAAAATTACATGAGTTCCAGCTGTACAATTCTATAATACATCACCTATGTGTTGTATTTTTGGGCAGCGAAGGATTTTTCACTCCTCCCAGACTGCATAGAAACCCCATAGGTTTGTGAATTTTTCAGGGAGACATTTTGCTGCATAAAATATTTTTCCTGTATTTCTTTTCCCTAAGCAATTGGGTTTTGTTTTGAGGTTTGCTTGTTAACAAGATTAGAAATGGTTTCTTAGGGCCCACAAGACGATTATCTGTTTTGCTTCACATTTTTTATGGAAACCATCTCTAATTGTGATTAACAAACACCAAGCACCTGCTGTGTGACAGGCGCCAACTTTAGATTTTATGGTATAAAAGTATATATGCGTAAAATATTTTCTCACATACTCCCTTATTGAATTCTCTCATGAACTCTAAGTAAGTGCCATCTGTTTTACAGACCAGCTAATAGAGACTTGAAAGGTTGAACTTGATAAAACCTACTGTGTTATAGGTCTGGTAAGTGCCAGAACTTCAAATCCAAATCTGTATTCCTTCCTCATAATCAGACATAGACACTTAGAGATTCTGCTCTGAAGGTCCAATGGTTCTATGGGAGAGAAAAGTCAGTTTACCCTACCATCATTGAAACATCACATTACAGAGAGCGGCTTTGAGCTTCATAAAGAGTCCTGATACCTTTATTTCAAAGCACTTCACTCCTAATATTCCCAGAGAAGTGGGAGTGCTCCTTCTCTTGGTGCCCAGTCGACACAAAGGGAGGGCACACTATTCCAGGTTGCAGAGGGCTGGGAGTGATGGGGAGTGAAGTGTCGAGTATTTTTGAATTCTTTGAGATGGGGAGTGTGTGTGTGTGTGTGTGTGTGTGTGTGTGTGTGTGTCGCGGGAGGTGTGTGAAGGAAAGTCGGGAAGAAGAGGAGATATAGAGTAATATGGTAAGAATAATGTAATGTTTTTTAGTGGGGTGGAAGGTTTGAGTACATTTTAAGACAGACGGGAAGGAGTTAAGAGAGGAAAATGGATAATTGGGATACTTCATAAGGATAGTGAGAGGCAATATGGGTACAATGGTGCAGGCAGAGGCATTAGCTTGAGGTACTCTCCTTAGATAAGAGATTACATATTGTGTTTATTTTATCCCAGACACTGTTCTAAGTGCAGCCATATACCTGTGTATATAAATGTATATTTTTTAAATCCTCACGCCCACCCTGTAAGATAGATACTCCAGTAATCCCCTGTTTTATTCACAAGGGGCTAAGACTCAGAGAAGGAGATGTGACTTGCTGAGGACCACACAGGTAGCTATAGAAACAGGATTCAAACCCCAGCGTTCTGGCTCCAGAGTTCCAGAGTCCATGTTCTAAACCACTATGGTACATTGAAGAAAAGAGGACCAGAAAGATAAAGCTAGATACAGGAGAGAAGTCTAGGGAGTGTAAGCAGGATGACCTTGATCTCTTTAGTCAGTGTGTTTGTGTGTTTGAGTGCATTGAGTAAATTTGAGAAGTGGGTACTGCAAAATATGAATGCTACGTGTCCTAGTTACTTGCAGATGTCTTACGCTCCTTCAGTACACAATTACCCATTTCTGTAGAGGAGGAATGAATGTATATGATATAATATCCTGATAGTAATCTGTACATAACAAATGTTTATGGATCCATCTGATGGGGCACAGGTGCACATCTATTTAAACTAAAGCACTTTGGCAGAACTAAGTGCTTTCCTGACCACAAGTCTGAAGGTAGACTTCCCAGCCAGATTATAAAATAAGACATACTTTTAGCTAGGTATTAAACTGACTCCCACAAAGACAATTAGTAAAACCAAATAATTAAAACGCTTCACTTATATTTACAATGTATTAAATCAGGTCGTTTGTACTACTGATAAAAAGAATACTAAGGCAATATTTGGGTAAGTGTGAAAGCCAGTTAAAAGGCACTATCTCCTTATGTCTGACACCAACTGCAAATTGGGAGAGTTCCCAAAAACCATCTTCAGGGTCAAAAATTCACTACAAAGACTTATAGAACCCACGGAAAGCTATTACAGTCACAGTTATCTTTTATTACAGGGAAAGGCTATAGAGAAAGATCACCCAAAGGAACACACACATAGAACAGTCAAAAGATTCCAACTGTAAAGGGTGCATTTTCCTCTCCCTGTAGACTGACCAGATGTACCACTTTAAATGGGACAGAAAACAATGGTTCTTTCCCATGTAAAACAGTATGTCTGCTCAGCCTGTCTCCCTGTGGAGTCAGGGTGCGTTACTCTACCCGCATTGATGTGTGACAGCGTGCATGGAGTATTGTATCCAGGGAAACTTACCTGAGCCTTGCTGTCCAGAGCATTCATTGGAACTTTATCACATAGGCATTATTGATTGATTCTCCACCCCTCTCTCCAGGTTAACTGATACCATGTAACCCAGAGCCTCTACACTAAATAGCATGGTTGAGCTTTCTGGAGTGGCCGGCCTCCACCCTAAAATTATCAGTGCAGCCAACTTTGCCCTAAACAAAAACACTCCCATTGGGTCTGATATAGATTACCTTCCAGAAGTCAACAGCAAGAGCTAGACCTCTCTTTGCATGGCTAAATTCTTTATTACACAGTATGTAACAAAGCTTCCTTTAATAGAATCCCTGAGTCCCTCATCTCCAAGATTTTGGCCAATTACCTTGCCTGAAATTAAGCAAAGCTTATCAGTTATAATGGACTTCTGTTGTGGAGAGGGGGGAGAAAAGAAAAGAAAGTTTATTTCAGAGGCTGAAAACACCATAGGTCTATTTCTCCTTCATAATCCATGGTCAGCCTGGGTTGAATGAGACCTTTGCTTTACATTTCCTCACTCAGAGTTCAGGCTGATGGAGCCAGTACCATTAGAAGTGTCACTCAGCCATGGCAAAGCAAGGCGGATAATGAATCATGCACTGGCTGTTCAGAGATGACACACGTTGCTTCTTACATTACATTGGCCACTGCAAGCCTGACAGTCATGTCTAACGTGGGGGTAGCAAAGAGGAAGAACCATTTTACCCTGTATCTAGAAAGAAAACTGATCATAGTAGCCCCAGTTACTACCCCAAGGGATTTATCTCTAAAAACAGGTAGACTCACATAAAAGGCGTTTGGCTATTGCTAATGTTTTTCCTTCTGATTGTCCTGCCTAATTAAGACATCTGAGTTTGTGGGATTCTGGAAATTCTGCTCACTTGCTATGAGCCCTGACTCTTCTCATTGCACTTTCAGACCAGGGTCTCTGATTCTTGTTGAATTCATGAATTTATTCCAAAAGTTTGTTTAGAGCTGTTGAGATCTCTTGAGTCCTGATATAAAGAGGAAGAAAGTTGCCCAGTTTCTCCACATGTACCTCACTCCTCTTCCTCCAAAGAACTCCATCTCCCTAGCCTCACAGTATTTGGTGATATGGCTCCTTTACAGAAATGCCCTGCCCACCTCACTGTCCAACAGACAGCACAGACTCATTTGTCCTTGAGGACTTAACTCCAATTTATTTTTCTGTAATTTTTGTGTATTTCTTCCCCATATGTGAATTTTAGTAAACCTCTATTATTACTAATTACTTTTATATTTTAAATATGTTTATTAAAATATGGCTAGCATACAATATTATATTAGTTGCAGATGTACACCATAATTATTCAGCATTTATATACATAAAGAAGTGATGACCATGATAAGTCTAGCAACCATCTGACACCATACCACGCTATCACGATATTATTGACTGTATTCCCTATGCTGTACATGATATCCTGGTGACTTTTTGTTTTATACCTCAAAATTTGTGGTGATTCCCTGGCTGGGAGTCAAACCCAGGCTGCAGCATTGAGAGCATAGGAGCCTAGCCACTACATCACCAGGGAACCCAATACCTCAAAATTTGGATCTCTCACTCCCCTTCACCTTTCCCCTACCTTTTTTAAATTTTTCAATTACAGTAAAGACTCAATATTAATTTATATTAATTTCAGATGTACAGCATGGTGTTTAGACATTTATATAATTTAAGAAGTGATCCCCCTGAATAGTCTACTACCCACCTGGCACTATGCATAGTTATTACCATATCATTAACTATATTTCCTGTGCTTTACTTTAAATTCCCATGACTGTTTTGGAACTACCAATTTGTACTTTTTATTTCTTCACCTTTTTCACCACTCTCCAAACCTCCTCCCTTCTGGCAAACATCAAAATATTCTTTGTGTCTATGAGTTTATTTCTGTTCAGTTTGATTGTTTATTTTATTTTTTAAATTTCTTATGTAAGCAAAATTACATTGCATCTACCTTACTCTGTCTGACATACTCCACTCAGCACAATACTCTCCAGGTCCATCCATGCCACTGCAGATGGCAAGAACTCATTCCCTTCCATGGCCAAGCAACATTCCATTGTATATATGTACCACCTCCCCATTATCCAGTCATCCATTGACGGACACCCAGGGTGCCTCCACATCTTGGCTATTGTAAACAGTGCTACAAAGGACATGTGGATGCATGCATCCCTTTGAAGTAGCATTTTGGGTTTCTTCTGATATATACCCAGATGTAGGATTATTGAGTCCTTCTTTTTCTCTTGTTATAACTTTTGTTTTTAAAGTTTATTTTGTCTGATACAAGTATCACTACCCTAGCTTTTTTTTTTAATTTCCATTTTCATGAAATATCTTTTTCCATCTCTTTACGTTGAGACTGTGTGTGTCTTTTGATCTGAAGTGAGTCCCTTGTATGCAGCATATGTGAGGGTCTTGTTTTCTTATCCATTCAGCCTTCCTATGTCTTTTGATTGGAACATTTAATCCATTTACATTGAAAGTGATTGTAGATACATAGCTATTGCCATTTCACTATTAATAATTTTGATTTTTTTTCATCTCAAAGAAGTGCTTCTAACATTCTTTATAATACTGATTTGGTGATGAACTCCTTTAGCTTTTTGTCTGGGAAACTCATTATCTGTCCTTGAATTTTAAATATCTTTGCTGGATAGAGTAGTCTTGGTTGTAGGTCCTTTCTTTTCATCATATTAAATATTTCATTCCAGTTCCTTCTGGCCTGCAAAGTTTCCGTTGAGAAATCAGCTGACAATCTTATGGGAGTTCTCTTAGAAGTTACTACTTGTCTTTTTCTTGCTGCTTTTAAGATTCTTTCTTTTTCTTTAATCTTTACCATTTTAATCAGGATGTGTCTTGCTGTGGACCTCTCTGGGTTTATCTTGTTTGGGATTCTGTGCTTCCTGGGCTTGTATTGATGGGTATTTCTTTCACCAGGTTAGAAAAGTAACCCCTTGCTTTCTCTCTTCTCCTTCTGGTGGTACCCCTATGATGTGAATGTTGTTATATTTGATGTTATCCCAGAGGTCTCTTAAACTATACTCATTTAAAACAATATTTTTTAATTTTTGCTGTTCTGATTGGGTGTGTTCTTCTGCCTTGTCTTCCAAATCACTTGTTCGGTCCTCTGCTTCATCCGGTCTGCTAGTGATTCCTTCTAGTGCATTCTTCATTTTAGTTACTACATTATTCACTTCTGACTGGTTCTTTTTAATGGTTTCTATGTCCTTTTTTATGCTTGGTGTCTCTTTGTTGAAGTTCTCACTAAATTCCTTGAATATCCTTATAACCATTGTTTTGAACCATGTATCTAGTAGATGGCTTGCCTCCAATCCATTTAGTTCTTTTCAGAGTTTTCTTCAGTTCTTTCATTTGGGACATGTTTTTTTGTTGTCTTATTTTGGCTGTCTCTCTGAGTTTGTTTCAATGTATTAGTTAGATCTGCTACATCTCCCAGTTTGGGCCAAGTGGACTTAAGTAGTAGGGGTCCTCTGGGGCCCTGCCACATCACAGACTGGGATTGACCCTCAGGTTGACTGGCAGTGGGGTTTGGCAACATCCTACAGCTTGTGGCCTGCTGTGCAGGGGGCTTAACCCACTGAGTGGGATTTGCCCCAGGGGGCTCTGGGGCCTGTTGAAACTGCCCTTTAATTATGTTGCTTGTGAGGCTAATTGGGTGGTGCTTTGCTGTGGTCTGTAGCCAACCTTCAATTATGTTGATTCTGGGGCCTCTTGAGAGGGACTCCAGTGCAGTCCCAGGTTACCCACTGCCTGTTACTACCCAGGGATGACCTGGTAGGAGCTACAAAGCAATTCATGGTTATTGGATGCCTGTACTAAACTTGGAGGTATACGGAAGAGACCATACTCTGAACCAAGGACAGCTGTCACCAGTACTAGGTCTGGGATAGATCCACAAAAAACCAGGACACCCTGAGACCTGATGCCATCTGTCAGCTTTTTAAAGTTTCAGCCACTGATAAAGCATTGTAGGGTATGCAAGTTGGGTGAGCCAGGCCTCAGTGAGTTACCAGAATGGAATGAGTTGTGTTAACCAGGTTAATGTAGATGCTCATTTGTTGCCAGTGCTGAGCGTGGAGCTCCTCAACAAAAGTTTCAGAGCACACTGAGGTCAGTCACTGCCTGCCTGGGCCCATGAACTCTAATGATTTTTTTTTTAAGTCTGGGCAGGTGGGGCTAGCTGCTCCCTGAGATATTGCCTCTGGCATTGGGGCGTTGGGTGGGATGGGTTCCCAGGAGTCAGCAATGTGGAGTGAGTGCAGCTCACCACCAATGCAGATTCAGAATTGGCCCTGTGGGGAAGGGCTCAATAGAGGAGACATGGCGCCTGCCTGCCAGCTGCATGGGAGGATGGCCTCACACAGGAAAAATGACCACTGTCCTCCAGTCCTTTGCCCAAAGCCACACAACTCAGTTTCTCCCTGTATGTCTCTGATGCCTTTTGAGTCACTGTTCTTCTGCCAGAGCCCAGGGTGAGTGCCTGTGAGCAAGTGAGTCTGCACAGGCCCTTTAAGAGGACGTCTGAATATTTCACAACCTTTTGCCTACCTGGACAGTCGGAATCCCCTCTGTTTTTCACAGCCAGATGCTGTGGGGCTTCTCCTAGCACCAGTACTCCTGGCTGGGAAGCCTGATATGCAGCTAGGGTTCCTCACTATTCTGGGGGGAACCTCTGTAGCTGAGCTATTCCTCTTGATTCTCAATTGCCACATGGAGGTTTGGGGTCAGCCTGTTTTGTGTGTCTGCCCCTTCTACCAGTCTTTATATGCCTTCTTCTTTATATCCTTAGTTATAAAACTTCTGTTCAGCTGGTTCTCTACATTGATTATTCTATAATTTAGTTGTAATTTTAATGTGTTCACAGAAGAAGGCAGGCATAGTGTTTATTTGGTCTACCATCTTGGATCTCTATCTCTATTTTCTTTCATTGATTACCTATTTGTGCCTTCTGTTCAAGTTTTGAGGTTAGAAATGCTGTCTTTTTTCATTTTTGTATCCCTAGCACATTATAGATAGCAAGTATCTTAAAAGATCTTTGCCAAAGTGAAGTTTATGGAGATACTGAATCTCTAGGGTTAACAGTAGAGAGAAGTGAAGTCATACTCATCAGTTACAACAGGTCCTATTAAAAAAAAAATCTCCTTTTAACTAAATTATTTTTAATTATTAAAGATTGGCCCTCTATTTTATGCAATAAATGATCCAACATATTTAATTTTAACAGAAGAATTTTTTGAAAGGTTTCACTGTGCTTAAGTATCAGGAAGTGGTTTTCTGCATAATTTATTTCTGCATTATATTTACAGTCCTATGGCCTATACTGGCTGCAACTGATTACAAGGAAATATGATGGTTTTAGGAGGTGGAGGAGGTCCCCAGCTGAGGGCTATGAATTGCAATGGAGCAATGCAGACACATTCCCCTGAGAAAGCAAGAAAGCTCTGAGGTTAAAACACATACACACACTCAGCCCATAATTTTTTTTAAACCCTTAAGGGAAAGAATTGCACACCATTTTCTTCAGGTATATTTTTAAGATCTTGTGTCCCCTTCAAAGCTTTCTTTAATATACATGGTATATGGAGATGGAAGAAAGGGAAAATGGAGAGGGAGAAAAAAATTAAAAATGTATTTGAAATAATTTGATTCTAAGTGACCTACTCTCTAAACCCTTAGCAGCAATGTGTTGAACCGTATGGATGTTTCTTTAGGTCCTGTACTGGTGGCTCTTCAGGAGAATGCCCAGTAGAATGCTGGTTTGGAAAGGTTGTAGGAATTGGAGATTTCAAAAAGCAAAGCCTCCCAACTTCAGAGAGCCAGGTGATGCACCAAAGAAAATTGAGTTTCCGGTAGTTTGTGATCCCCGTTTGTGTTTGATGTTCCAGCATAATTATTAATAGTGCCCTATTTGATTCTCGAAGTGTCCTGGTCTGGAGCAGTTGCCCTGGTTTTAGGTCACACAGAATGGAGAATATTTGTGTGATGAATGGGAAGGAACAAGAGTCTGGAGTGAAGAGCGCTCAAGGGAGAATTATTTTCTGAGGGTAATTCTGTTCAGGGTTTTCCTTAAAAGGCTTCTTGTACTGCTTTCTGAAATGCCTTGCAGATTTTCTTCTGACACACTTATCACTACTTTATTATTCCTTGCTGCTGCTTTTATGGAGCCAGTGTGTCTCAGCATGGCCCTGATTTCTGTTACAATAGTTGTGTGTGTGTGTGTGTGTGTGTGAGAGAGAGAGAGAGAGAGAGAGAAAGAGAGAGAGAGAGAGAGAGAGATTCAAGCCTGAACGGACTGGCTGTGAATGGGATGATAAGAATAGAGAGAAGCACATACCAGTAGACCAAACTTCCTGTGCACAAGCCTTTGAATGATGCATTTCACTCTCTGAAATAGCATTCATCTTAAGGCTGGGATCATTTATTCCCTCTGGAATTAAGCAATAGTACTGGCAGCAAAAGAAACTATTTTGGGAAGGAGATGTGGGAAGAATTTTGCTCTGTATTACAGGCTAAGCAGACGTACCTCTCATGCTTTTCAAGACCACACTGTTCCTTAGAGCCTTGCTAAATGGACATTGACAACTTTCAGATAATCCCAAGTGTAAATAATGTCCAGGCTAACATATACACACTATGATCTAAAAAGATTAGTAAAGACTGAGGTTAGATGCTTCAACGTAATTCACTTAAGGGTAGAAAGAATACTTTTCTTTGGAGATTAGCATCTAAAGCAGATGCTGTTGAAAGGGGTAAAATACAATATCTTGTTTCTGTCTCCCTTCTCACATAATGTCCTTGCAGGTTGTTTTTGCATATTCCCATGTAGACTTCTCAGGGTTGTTAGAAAAGTTTAAAATAAGGCAATGAGGACTGAGTTACCCCCCCACACACACACACACACCCTCCCCATAAAGCTGAGGTGGGTAGGGCTTGGCAGCTGGAGGCAGCTGCGGAGATAAATAAACAGCAGGGCTCCTGGAGGGACAGGGTGCAGAAGCGCTGAGATGAGGTTGTGTGGCTATGAGTGCCTGCTGTGGGAAGAGGCCACGAGGATGGAGCAGCAGCTGGATTCCAGTTCAGGCAGCAAAAGGGAGGTGGGGGCTTATAGGAGCCAGTTTAATAGTTCTTTGATCAAACTATTGCTTTTATAAGAAGGAGGGGAGTATTTTAAAGGAGAGATGAAAGTCAGATTCACCATAAATGACTTCTATCTCATCATTTAATGAGTATATTTAATGAAAAGCAGGAAATTATGTTGGTCTGTTCCTAGGTGACTTTCCTAGTTGATACACTTTTGACTAATGAAGAGCAAACTGCCTTCAGAATGTTTGTCTTTACAAATTTACTGCAACTAGAAATTGAAAACAGCAACCCAGTATTGTTTAAAATTTTTCTATTTTGTTACCGATAACCAGTTTGGAAAGTGTTTCTCTCTGGAAGTATTTTGAATTGTTTTTTTTAGTGTGATAGATGTAATCACAACAGATGTTTTTTGTTATTTATCTTTTTCTTTTCACTTGGCATTGGAATTAAGGTGAGAGGTGAAGATGTTGAGATTCCCCAACCCAAACAGTGCTGTCTAGACTTATGATAAGCATTTCGTAAGTTATATACTGTTGTTCATAAATATAATAGTAAATTTATTTAAAGTCAGAAATTATATATATCTACCTGTTTTGCATGGGGAGCTTGGTGAAGTCAGTGGTGGTATAATTATAGACATCAATGGCCTATATATATTGGCATTATTTTCCAGCTAAATTATTCAAAGATTTAATGATCTCAGAATTCGAAATACATTGATATCTGTTTGGACATGACATGAAATGTTCTTCAATTTCATGTAATATTCCCACTTTTTAAATCATTTTAATTACTCATGTGAGAAAACGGTGAAAATACTTTTAAGTAGTGATGAGACATAAAACATTTTGAAATTTTTGAAGAATTTCAAGAAAAAAAAATTGAAGGCCCAGATATGCCTTTTAAATGAAAAGATTCTTAATAGCTGTGTGTGTGTGTGTGTGTGTGTGTGTGTCTAACAGATTAATATTTCTGTAGGAATATAGATTATTCTTTTTAAGTGCAAATATTAAGTCTGTAGTGATGAAGTATCTAGATCAGGGGTGTTCAGCCTTTTGGCTTCCCTAGGCCACATTGGAAGAATTGTATTGAACCACACATAAATACACTAACACTAATGATAGCTGATGAGCTAAAAAAAGGTCTGTGCTTGATTTTCGTAATGTTTTAAGAAAGCTTACGAATATGTATTGGGCCACATTCAGAGCCATCCTGAGCCACATGCGGCCTGCAGACCGCGGGTTGGACAAAGTTGGTCTAGATATTGTTGAAGGTAGATAAGTAGATGGAGGAAAGATTTTAAAATATAGAGATGAAAAAAAACACAACTTTAAAGTGTTTGGAGAATTGATAAATCAAGAGAAAGGCTTACTGAGTGCTACTACATGCTAGTATCAGCACTGGGATATACAAATAAAAGAGATAGCTAGAAATGAGATTAACCTGAGTGTCATCTGGATGTTTAATACATCCATTAAAGCTGATGGAAAGTCATCACCAGCCCAATGTCGGTGGGTTTCTGTGTGGGATGAAATCACCGGTGGTCCCAGCCTCTTCAGTCCTTTTATTTGGAGTTGTCTCCATTCTCATAAACTCCCTGACCTTCTCCCCTCTGTGTTCTAGGAGAGACAGCGCCTGGAGACGATCCTCACCCTTTGTGCTGAATACACAAAACCCGACAGTCGCTTGTCCCCTGGCACCACCGTGGCTGACGTGCAGAAAATCAATAAGGAGCTTGAAAAGCTACAGCTCTCTGATGAAGAGTCTGTGTTTGAGGAAGCCCTGGTGAGCCCTGATGTCAGATACAGGTGCCACCCGAAAGGCTCTGTCCATGATGCGGACTGGGCAGTCCTTGGGAGCCTCAGTCAGAGCAGTGGCAGCTTCCTTTCCCCCAGGAGTGTCAGAAATGAGGAGCTGCTCAGGGACCTCACCAGGACTCCCCCACCGCCCTCCTCTGCCTTTCTGAAAGCTTCTAACGAATCCACTTACCTAAGTATCCTACCAAAGGTAAAGGCGACAGAAAAACTGGGACTGAGGGCCTAGGACCATGCATCTGCCTTGCCCTAGAGACTGGAGGTTTTATCATGTTTTCCAAAATGTTTTTCAAATGTTTTTAGTGAAGCTTCAATTTAAGAGGTAATTAGCAAGGTGAAGCAAATTAGTGTTTCTTATAAAGTGACAAATTTGCACTGTAAAAATATATAGCGGTACAGAAAAACAGAAAGGAAGAAAGCTTTCTCTTCATCCTCTCCCTTCCCAGTTGTACATCTGAAAGATAAACACAATTTAAGTGTTTTATGAGTTTTTAAATATTTCTGTGCATATGCAGCCATATATGATAGGCATAGACACACACACACACACACACACACACACACACACACACAGTGTTTGGCAATTTTTTCTCCTTTACTAAATGTCTTGAGTATCTTTGCATATTAGTATACACAGCTTTACCGCATTCATTTTAATGGCTGACGAATGTTGTATTGTTTCCAATATTTGCTAATAAAATCTATATGAAGCAAATATTCTAGGATATAGATTATAGATTTATTTACACAATTGTGCAAATGTAATCTGTAGCATCACTTGCTAAAAGTGGAATTGCTAGATCAAAGAGTTTGTATATTACTCATTTTAATCAATATTTCCAAATTACACTCTCAAAAGACTGTATTTCCAGGTTACACTGTCTCTAACTGATTATTTTATTAAAGCACTTGGTTTTCCATATACTTGCTGAGGTTGTGTATTATCAATAGGTGTTTTAATTTGCTTGGTTTTAATTATGCATGAAATTGGGCATATTTTTATATTTTTAGTTGTTAATTTGTATTTTGACCCACTTATTCATGTTCTTCACCTATTTTTTTAGACTTATCTTATTTTTATTGAGTAATAAGAACTATTTGTGGTAAGGAGATTAATCTTTTATCATGAATGGTAATTTTGTACTTTTCACTTTACAATTTTTTTGGACATGTAAAAATTTTAGATTATAATTATTATTTAGTCCCCAAGTTATTTGCTGATTTTAAAATGGCTTCCAAATTTGAGGATTTTTTAAATGGAGTTTAAGGAAAATCATTTGACTTTTTTTTTCACACAGGTTAAGAATGTTTATTTCTATTAAACATTTTTAAAAAAATTAAATTAAAAATGTTTAAAATTTAAAATTTTCTACCTGTTTTCTAGAAAAGATTCGAGTGCTTACAGTAAAAGATATTAAAAGTTATAAATTTTATTATAATAAAATTAGAATACCAAGATAGTGAGTAACAGGAAAAAGTAGATACCATAAAAGCAAGTACCATAATCATAAGAACTTATTTATATAAGGATAGATAGGACTAATTAATTAAAGTAATGAACTACTAAATTCAACTCTGAGATTCTGGGCAATTGTGGCCAAACAACCAAAAATAAAAAAGATACATTAATTATATTTTTGTTCTAAGAGAAGGACACATACTGATTCTTTAAGAGAAGGACTTTATCATGGTACTAAATTCTGGAAGTAATCTATCACATGAAGTACTACTGGGGAGTTTGTGTGTTTATTTTTATTTTTGTTTGTTTGATTACAACAAGACTTTTTCTTGTTGAACAAAGTTGAATGTTCTTGATCAGAAGTCCTTATCTACTTTTATTGACTTTTATTGACTTTTCCTATCGAATATATCAGGACTCTGGACTGTTTAATCCTTTCTTTCTTCTAATGACCGCATTTCCTTTATTAATTCTCAGTGGAGAGTAATTCTGAACAGGGCATCTGTCTCTATGGCCAGAAAGATGCAATTGTTAGAAACTGGAGTGTGTGTGTGTGTGTGTGTGTGTGTGTGTGTGTGTGTGTTGGGGAATCAAACCTTGTTGGTGTTTAGGCAAAGTAAATGACCCAACATTTGAAAAATTTGACCTTTTGTTTTACCAGACATTGGGTTTCTTCAGAAATCCATTGCTACCTTTTTATCTTAAATCTTTCAAATTTCTTCCTTCATGAAGATCTGTTAGGTTTTGTTAAAACAGTGAGCTGTGTGCTCTCTCCAAGGATTAACTTTTTGGAGAAATGTTTCCTACTGAAGAGATCTGTGACAAGAAAGCTGTTGGTGTGTAAACGAGCAGATCAAGACAAGATGTTTTTCTTTGCTCAAATTAGCTGGGAGCAGCATCCCTGTGGCAAGAGGTAAAAGACTGCCTCCTTGAGAGACAGGAAACATCAAGGGCACCTCTGGTTACCACAGTGCAACTCAGACCGAGTGCAAGTGAGATAGATACTGATGGACTCAGGGAAACATGATTTTTATTTATTAGTTTTGAAGACAGGCATATATTACATAGAGACAGGAGATAGAAAAGTCTTTTTAAAAAAATCTTGACCATTTGTTCTAGATGCTCTACCTCTTTGAGTAATCTGCTCACTGAATTATTTACTTAACAAACTACAGTGTTGTTATTAATCAGTTTAAGGGTCAATGGAGAAAATAGGAATGTGTAAAATACTCTATACAGATTTATGAAACAAAGATTTTAATTATTTTTTTTCCTTATTTTTGTTGGTTCCCTGATCGGGAAGCAAAGCCAGGCTGCAGCGGTGAGAGCGCTGAAACTTAGCCACTAGACCACCAGGGAACCCCTGATTTTAATATTTAAGAAACCAGAAATTTACCGTCTTGAACTTGTTCTACCTAACACTTAAAGATGCAGATGACTTTAGATATATGCTAATTTTTATTAGCTTTGGTCAACCTCTCTACTATCACCTGAGGTGAAAGCTGAGAGATGCTCACTCTTCCTTTTTTTTCTTGCAGTTTTATTGAGATATAATTGATGTACAGCACTGTATAAGTTTAAGGTGTACAGCATAGTGGCTGAACTTACATAAATTGCAAAACGATTACCACAATAAACTTAGTTAAACATTCAGCACCTCGTATAGTTACAAAAAAGTGTTTTCTCCTTGTGATGAGAACTTTTCCGTTCTTCTCTTTTTGAGTAATCATTCTGTCTGCAGTGCAAAGCACTCACACTTGCCACCTTCTCCGATTACAAGAGATTTCTAAGAAGAAATCTACAAAATAAGGGGGGCAGATGGAAAGTGTCTTATGCATACTCTCTCTCCCTTTTCTCTGTGTGGATCAAGTTACCTCAAACATGGCATATTTGGGGAGGCACATATATGTGTAATGGGCCTATTAACATGTCACTCTCAGTGGGATCCTATCCATTACAATAAAAAGAAAAATCTCCCATTAAAATTAAAGCTTTCTTTGTCACCATGAAACTAAAACTATTTAGTGGCTACCACATCTTCAGCTCTCTATTGGCTTTCCTTATTTGTACATTAATGAGATTACAATATCTCAGCCCATTCTGTCATAAATCAAAGTTTTAGAATGCCTATTGAAGATCTGGCTTTTTATAAATAATGGTAAAACAAAACAAAACAAAAAACCCATCATTTTTAGATAATATTAATTATTATAAATAACCTCTCAAGTTGTTTATTATTAAATATATCTATTATGGTAAATTTTCTTGAAACTTTGAGTTACACAGATACTTATAATTGCCACTATTACCTGTCTTCATCGTTTTGCAGATGGTTCAGTTTTTGTTTTCTCTTAATCCTTTGCTTCCACCAGTGAGAGAGATATTTTTAAACCATTTTGGAAGTTGAAACCCAATATGAAATGTTGACCCAACAGGATACCAGCCTTCTTGGGGCTTTCCTGCTAGAATTACTTCAGTGATTTTGGAATGCTTTTCAGTGTTACAGGCATTTCTCATTTCCTAAAATGAGCACCTAAGTATTAGGATAATAAGATTCATTGTCTGTGATCAAATAGCCAGCAGTTGTTTTATTACCCAATAAAATACAGATTTTTGCTGATAAAAAGCTAAGTGTCAAAGCTTGGAAGGTCTGCACACCTTTGTTCTAATCAACCTGAGATACTTGTGACTTCTCAATAATTTAATCTCCTTAAGGAGCAGCAAAATAGAGTAAAGAGTAAAGAATGTGACATGATGCCAGTTTCCTAAGATTACTTTCAAAATTGTTAAATACTACATTAAATGAACTTAGTGAGATACACTAAATTTTAATTTGTTTTGGTTGTTTTTTTTTTCTTTTTTGGTTAATTTGAATGTTCCTTTTAATGATTAATTACAATTTTCAATAGTTTACTGATCTAAGCTGCTGTTCTCAATTTCCAATTGTGAAATTGTGTAATCATT
Organism: Lyroderma lyra; assembly: GCA_004026885.1. NCBI lineage: Eukaryota > Metazoa > Chordata > Mammalia > Chiroptera > Megadermatidae > Lyroderma > Lyroderma lyra. The sequence continues at coordinate 104,888 of PVJL010001749.1, read as the reverse complement.
GACTTTCTGATGCAAAGAAATTACTTCTTTTTCAAAGAGAAATAAAGCTTCAATATACCCACATCCCTTGACATTCAGAAGGATGGGTCTTCACCTGGTAATATACAAGATATTTAACCTGAAATTCTTGAAAGCGACTATTTTCAATTCACTATATTCTGTTCTTGAAATCTTAGGCACTCACATTTTGAGTGTCTGGACATTTGTCATAACTCTACTCAGGGGTGAAAACATGCCCTCTCTCAATTTCTTTCTTGACTTTCTTATTTCTTGCCAAGGAATTTTATTCAGTTTTTCATACAATTTATGAATGATGGCCAGTGTCCTATTTCAATATGTCACACAAGGCCATTGGCCCAGTTAGTGTCTTAAACATTACATTGAAAGAAGGTCCTTTATAGGATGAAGACAATAAATAGTGTGCTAACCCAAAAAGTGAAACATGAATTTAACTTAATATTGTGTATAGTTTTAAATCAGGAATTCCCAATCCTTGGCTTCCCTGGCCCACATTGGAAAAAGAATTGCCTTGGGCCACACATAAAATACACTAACACTAATGATAGCTGATGAGCTTAAAAGAAGTCCATGCATAATTTTCATAATGTTTTAAGGAAGTTTATGAATTTGTGTTGGACTGCATTCAAAGCTGTCCAAGGTCACATGAGGCCCACGGGCTGCAGGTTGGACAAGCTTGTAAGTCATTTGGGGCAGTGGGGGGAGGTCACAAAAGTAATTAAGCCTGTTTTGTCCTTGTTATTAATTTTGTGGAACATTTCAGTAAAGTTGGGCCAAGTGTGATGTGCCCTTGCTTTTCTCCCATCTTGTGTTGGAAAGGAAATGAACATGACAGCTCATTTGCAGATAACCCTAGCAGTGGGACCCAGTGTATGGCTACAGATTTCAAAGACTGTTGCAGATGTACTCACTTGGAGATGGAAAATTTATGGAGCTTGTAATGAAGGTAGAGCAGCATGCCTAAGAGGTCCCTGAGGAAGATGTCAAATCTTGTCTAGATTCTATCTAGTTCTCTGTAACCTTCGAGAAGTCACTACAATTTCTATGGGCAACAGCTTCCTCATCTGTATAAGCTCTTAGTTATTTCAGCTCTTAAAAGATATGAATTTATAAATATAAGTTGCTTTCTATGAGCTAACCTAAAAACCTAACTGCTGAGTATCTGTGGGAAAATAAACCATCACAGGGATGCTTGTAGAATCCAAATAGGCATGGAGACTGAAACATTAGACCTGTGACTGGTGTACAAATTGGGAAATTCTGGAGTTGAAGTGTTAATAGCTCTTTCTGTGTTGGTTAATGACAGACTCCAGAGGGTGTAAGTGAAGAACAAAGGATTCAGGAGCTGGCTGCAATGGAGGGGACTCGGATAACAATCCTGAACAACCTTGAGGAACTTGAAAAAAAAATCAAAGATATAAATGATCAAATGGATGAGTCTTCCAGAGAGGTATAAATGATGGCTTCATTTTTCTTTACCCTCTCTCTTTTTTCTTTCTTTCCTTTAACTTAAAAATGTTGCTGCCCATTAGGGCACAGTCATTGGAAACAATACATAGAATTCAGCATGAGCAAAACTTTTTCAGTGGGTACATGTGTGACTTAACAATGCCTTTTTTTACATTTTTTTCTTCTTTAATATGAATAGATAAACATATTGAGCATTTTTAATAATGTACTTTATGTAAAACTGACTTTGTCTTAACCAGTATAGCAGGACCTCAAATAAGGTCATTTGTTCAATTTCATTTTGTTCTAACATTGATGAGATACTGTAGGAACTTAATGCTTGTTTATTATCGATTAGCATATGGTAAAACTGGCTTCATTATATGTCATTTCACTGCATTTCCAAGAACCTATTGATGATGTTAAGTGAGGACTAACTGTATATGCTTCCTGACTTACTACAAGACCTCTTAGCTGAGGTACCATGAATTTAGGTGTTCGAGTTCAAATCCAACAAACATTCTCTGAGAATGCTTACTGGGAGTTGGATATCACATTGGTACTAGAGGAGGGTTTACTGTGAATCAAACATAGACCTAGTTTTCTGGAGGTTTGCAAACCAAGAAGGAAACAGACACAGACTATAATTCTGGTTATGGAATTACAACTATAAATGAAAAGAGGGAGCAATTTTTTATTACCTTCATGAAGTGAGAATGAGCAAGTAAGTAATTCTGTGTAGGCGGGATCGGTGTGTCTATAGTCACAGATGCAGATAGCCCCATAAATTGAAGGGCACACCTCACCTGTCAGTTTATGCACAAATCCTGGAAGCCCCTCCTGCTGGCATTGTTAGGAATGCAATGCTGGGCTGAGGGTAGTTTCATTTCCTGTGCTGTCAGGACAAACAAAGAAGGATGTTGCTGCTCCCAAGATAGTTCATTCTTGGGCCTGAATCTAAGCAAATAGGCAAAATGTCCTTGAAAAGTAAGCAGGAAAGAAAAGTCAAATGATAAGATAACCAGTTTTCTTAGCAAATATGAGTATTAAAGTATTCTGGGCTCCCTAGCTTTCTTATGTAGGAATCCTGAGTCTCCTGTGGGCTTTCTAGAATATTCTGTAGGCCCCACAATCTGTAGTACTCTTTGAAATTTGTAGCTGTTAAAAATGCACCTACTAAATACAAAGCTAAGAATTTCCATGAAAATGAAACACGACTGAGCTTTGTTTTGTGTCCACAGTTGGATATGGAATGTGCTCTTTTGGATGGAGAGCAGAAATCCGAAACAACTGAACTTATGAAAGAGAAGGAGATTTTGGATCATCTACACCGGAAGATAACAGAACTGGAAAAGAACATTGTTGGTGAAAAGACCAAGGTAAAAGAAAATTCTATTTGAATGCAATTTTTATGGGACACTTTGTGGTCCTCTTTGATTGAATCGAAATGTTGTGTGAATTACCATGGTTTTGGATTTGTGTGTCTTATTCCTGGAGACAGTGGCACTAGAGAAAAGCCTTAAGATGAGGTAAGTTGTCACCAGGTAAGAACCGGCAGGTACTGAGCAGCCGACACTGAAAGAGTAGAACCTGCTTGATTTCAAACTGATGTTCATGGCAGCTTTTCCTTCTTGAGATGCGTGAATTGCTCTTTTCCATCAGCCCTTCTGTTCTTCTGATTCCACTGTTTTTTAAAGAGTTAGTTTAGTACACTGAACTTCTTTACCACTGGTGGTGGTGCATGGCACTGGTGGCTTAAGCATATTCAAATACTGTTGCCTCATTTCTTTTCATTGTTCTATTGATTAGAAAGATGAATGGGAACCATTCATCTCCCCTATCTTGCCTTGCCATGGTCTTAAATGCAAGCGCACCACTCTATAAAATGCACTGTGGTTTTCAGGGAATCCTCACACACTTCCAAGTGAAAAATGTCTGTGAAACACAAGAAACTTAAATTGGAAAAGGTCTTGCTTACATTGCAGGCCATAACCTGAGTGTCAACTGATATCTACTAGGGAAAGTAGAAAAAAATTACTTGCAGTTTTTATAATCCAGGGTCATAGTTGTGATTGTTTTTGGTTTGTTTGTTTTGTTTTGTTTCTGTTTTTGTTTGGAGGTGTCTGTTTATTTGTTTATTTTTCTCTGGAAAGTGTTTTACTTCCTCTCCTGTCCCATTCTGAGTTAGTAACAGTTGAACTAAGCCTAAACTAAAAAATAAATTCCCAGTTTGGAAAAGAAAAAGTAAAATGAGCTTTAAACATGTTCTTTCTTGCTTACTATGTTTTCCTATTAAGCTGAGAAAAAAGGTTTTTTTCTAAGTTTGAGTAAATTCTAGTGGTAATAAGTGGAAAGGATTTCTGCTGAACGTGGCTTCCTTTTTATAGGCTCTTCTTTGTTTGAGACCTATAAATAAGGGCATTTGATCTTAGTGCCAGAGAATGAGCTTAAAAAGATATTGTCAGAAACTGAAGTCAGATTAAAAGCTACCTATAAATTTCTTGGTTGCCTGCTTGTCAAGATTAAACTGAACAGCTTTTTTATATTGAATTTTATGTATGTTCCTTCTAGCCCCAGACTTTGAAATAGTAAAAAACCCATTTGAGTAATAGGTACATTTTTCTTTAAAAGCTCAAAACCAAATCAAACAGTTAATTGTCTAGTTCTGCAGCACAGAAGGATTCTGCTTTCAAAGATTCTGCACTGAGATAGCAAGTCTCTTTCATTGGAGCCATCAGATGTCTTTGTTTTGGGACTTATTAGTGTTTTACTGTTTATGTCATTCTGGGAAACTTGTGGCAAATAGAAATGGGGTATCATGTTTGCTGTGAACCTTTCTGCCTTCCCCTGTCCATGTCGTTATCTCCCTTTTGTGTAGCCCACACATGGCATGGCCTACACATTTGTCTATCTGTCAGTAACATCAGGTTCTCCACAAAAGTGAAGAAGCAAGTCAAGTCAATGCCAAATCTCACTGCCCAGGGGCAGTTCTGTTCTCCACACCTTAGGTAGAAGTGCAACTCCAGGAACGTGGCAGAAACAAGCAAGGATGTCACATCCATCCTTCCTGTTATTGTTTCTGTACAGAGGTACAGAAAAGGGGACAGCGGGGGCCTGAGGTACAGGATCAGCTCATGCAGCTCTGACAGGATTACTTGGCTTTGGAAAGTAGGATTATTCTCTGTCATCACATGGTGTGAAAAATGGCAGAAACTAACCTTGGATGGGAGGTTCCAGGAAAAGTTGAGGGAAGTAGAAACCGGCTGGACTGGATGATGTTACTGCATATTCTTGACAACCAAACTCAAACAGAGACTCAGTCCTTCTGGGCGGCATTACTGTGTTTCTCAAATAAACTTCTTCTATCATTTAAGGACCCGGCTGCTTCATACCTTTCCTCTATTCAAACATTGATCCCCTTTCCTCCCACTGGCTCTGAGATGCTATCACTACCTACTTCACGAAGAAATTAGAAACATCCCATCGCTTCACAACTAGGGAATGTTCTTTCTTTCCCTCAAAGACCAATGCCTTTGGGTGTGTCCTGGGCCTCATGCCCTCCCACCCTCTCCAGGTCCTCAGTCCTTCTATATCCTGCTCCCCACAATGTCTTCCTCTCTACTAGACCTTTACTGTCAGCATGTCAACATTATTATTTTTTTAAATTATCATTTAAAAATAAATGATCTTCCAGCTACTACCACTTTTCGCTTCTCTTCATCATAGCCAGGCTTTTCAAAGAGTTTATTAGCACACTGTGTGTCCTCTTCCTCAGTTCTCAATTAACTATTCCCCCATTCCAGTTGGCTTAGGCTCCCATCACTCCTCAAATTTGCTCTTGTTGAGACAACTGAAGACCTAGGTGCTGCCCAACCTATGGGGTGCTTTTCAGTTCTCTTGTTACCCCACTCCCGAGGAACATTCAATTCAAGACAGGGGACAACTCTTTATTCTTGGCACTTCCTGCCACCTCACTGCCCCTTTGCCTCCCTGGACCCCACTCTTCTAGTTTTCTTGCTCTTCTCTTACTTATCTCCCTGACTTTCTCATCTCACTTCCCTTTGCTTGCTCCTCTGTCTCTATTGATCCACTTGTTAAAGAGTATTTGTCTCTGATCTGAACTCTCTTCTCTTGTATCTTCACATTCTTTTATACCCATTGCTTCCAATAACCTGTATGTGGTGGTGACTGTCAAATGTTTGTCTTTAGCCTACAATGCCTTTCTGAACTTCTGACGCAAATCATGTGGCCCACCTGACATCTGCACTCAGGTATTTCACAGGTATTGCCATAACTCATCTCTGATCTTATCCTTCCCCATGCCTTCCACACACCTCCCCACTTCCAATCCTCCTCTTCTTCCCATTTTCTCAGTCCAGAAAATTCCATCTCTACTCACCTAGGTGTCCAAACAAAAACCTGGAAATAGATCTTAACACTTCTTTTTCCATCATTCTCACGTCCAATCTGTTATGAAAATATTTCTCAATTACTTCAACTTTGCTGCATCTCCATAAAAGTAGTCCTTTCTAAATCATCAAAGTCTGTCCTTTAGTCCCATTTTTTTTTATTCCTTTCAGTCTGTTATCTTCACAGCAGCCACGGTGATTTTAAATAAAATCTAAATTAGATCATATTGCTCTGGTTTGCATTCCACTGTATTTTATATAAATCTAAATTCCTTACCTGACACATGCATTTCTGTCACCACTTGCCCCCTCTTCACCCCACTCTCACTGTGGCCTTCTTTTTATTTGTTTAAAGATCCATTTCCCCACTCCACCCCCACAGAAGGTCCCATGAAGATCTCTTTGCCCTCCCTGCAATTTCCTTCCCATATTTAGTGCCTTTCAAGGCTCAGGTTCAGTGTTAGGTTTTCAGAAAAGCCCTTCCAGATGTTTCTAGTTCAGATTATGTGCTCCTTGCTGTTCTTTTAGTCCTTTTATGAATTGTAATACATTTTATAATTACATTTGTTTTGGCTTGTTAGATATTCATTTCCCTCTCTAGCCTATGAAACAGAGAAAGGCCATATTATCCACTGTTCACCCAACTCATAGTAGGTGCCAGAATAGCACACAGTATTCTTTGGGAATATTGTCCTTAGACCTTCTGCTAACGATGAATCTAGGCTGGGCCATAACAGAAACACTGAGCCAAACACCTGCTCAGGCACTGCATGAGGCCAAGTTTCAGGACAGCTGGGATGGTCTGTTCAAGCACATGCCAGTGGGCTTCTCATCATGCTGCCAGGTGAGCCAGAGCGTAAGACAGAAGGAGGAAGTGGCCTTTTCCCTTTTGGATCACATTGCCTTTTCCACACACCTGTTGCTGCTGTCAGATATAAACTATGGAATGAGAAAATCAAAACCTGAAAAGCTATCCCTGTTGAGCAAGCTCCAATTCAGATGTCAATAGTTCATCATGTAAGCCTGGCTCTAGTTTTTTGGAGGTAAGGCCTAGAGACATAGGAAGAAAATTCAATAACACATCAGAGTTCAAATCCTGATGTGAAATTATTGACGTCTTTTCCCTGGCTCTAGAGACCAGTCTTTAGTATTATGTCCTTTAGCTGATTTGGGAACCGTCATGCTGTTTGACATATTTAGTATAAATTAATATATATTGTAGATGATTATTATTTATTATATGGTATATAAAGTATAAACTATAGACATAATTACATATACAACTTAAAATATAGACAATGTATTTGATTTTATATTTATTGAACATTTTTGCAGCGGCTCCCTGAGCTGGAACTTTCAGTCTTTATGGCCAGATACCACTGTCAAGAGCACCAGTAAGCTCGTTTCCATGTGGCTCTGAGCTAAATGTCACCTGCCCGTTGTGTTCTCAGACAGTAGTCACATCACAGATAGAGTCTCTATTAACATGGATAAACCCTGAACAAATGTAAGTGTCTGACTTGAACATCGACCCAAAAACGATATTGATTTGGTGAAACAGTAGGAAAGGAGCCCATCATGTTTTCTTGGGGCGAGCGAAAGGAGAGTGGGCGTTGACTTCTGCTCTAGTAAACTGTTTTAATTTAGTGTGCTTGGTGACTGAAAGGGGGGTGCTACACAAACCATGGAACTCAGTTTGGGCAAAGGCCTAGTGTGGAACTGGCCCTCCTTCCACTTGCCCTCTCCAAGGCAAAGCCGACCTGGGGCCGTGGCCGAGAAGGTACATATGTATGTGTTTGTTGGTGTAGGGTTTTCTTCTGTCTTTGTCTATTTCTGAGTACATTAAGAAGTCAAAATTAAAAATAGTTGTTCAATTTCCTCTGTTTTTGGCTTAGCTGGGTCTCGTCTCTGCACCTTAGCATCCAAAAATCAAAAGTCTGAATTTAAGTAAAATGGTTAAGGAAAGGCTCTGCTTCCATAGTCTAGTTGAAGAGTCTTTCTGTTTACCCAGATGGTAATCATAAAGCTCAAACCAGCCTTTTGTTTAAGGATCTGTCCTCACACAGATAGATGATAATATTTTGTAGCCATCCTGAGCTGCACACTTTTATAGCTAAACTCACTTAAAGGTGTGAACTGAAGCTAAATTGCTCTACGCCATACAACATATTCCTGCATAAAATCTTACTGACTCATTTTTCTACAATAAGCATATATCATTGTATTTTAACTGGTTAACTTTTATTCCCCACTAGTATCTTGCCAAAGTACCTGTTACTTCCTCCCCATTCTTCCTTTCGAGCCAGAGGAAGACAGCAGCCAGGCCCAGAATTCCTCAGCCAAGTGTTAATGCCTCCTGAGCACTGAGCATTTGCCAAGTCACAGTCAGTGTTCAGAGGGACCCACCCCTTCCCGTGCCTCTTTCTTACATTTCAAAGTTTGCTCCCTGGTTAGAGGAAGTGGAAATGTATCATGGGGATTTGGGGATTAAATCAACAGGATTCCAAGTTAGGGTTACTTTTTCTGGTGGTGATTTGATTACATAAATCCTTAGTATTCTGATTTTTCAACATTTTCTATACTAAACATCCATCAATTGTGTAATTAAAATGTCAAAGCCAAAGGAAAAAAAATCCCGAGAAAGCAATATAAGGATGTGCCTCCTTAGAGATAGGCAGAGGAGGGGGTTCTCAGCAATCACCATTTGTTGACACAGGTCCATGATCGTTCCTCTGCATTTCCAAAATGTGTAAAGTTTTGTGGAGAAGAAAGTCCTTTTGTAAGGTTACCACCAAAATTTATTCAGTTGCAAAACCTGGCTTTGACTAATATTCATACTTAATGTGACTATTCCTAAGTAGCTGCAGAAACAATAATGTGCTCAAGTCCAGGGCACTGCCCCAGACCTCCCTAGAAATACCATATAATATATGCTACCTGAACTGTGTTACCTCTGTAAAATGCAGAATATTCTGAAATCTGGAACACATCTGGCTTTAAGAATTTCAGATAAGTGATTTGGGGCCTAACACTTAATTGCCTAATCTATGAACCTAGGAGGATGCCTGCCATGCAGATAACCCCACAGCCTTTAGGAAATGAAAGGAAAGGGCTTCTCAGCATGTACGGAGAGAATTTCGGATGGCCTTCCCTTAAAAATGAGGACTTAGGGACTATGAATTTTAACACGTCATTGTAGCAATTCAGAACCTGACTCAGTGTTTCATGAAACATGGTCTGGGTACCTAAAGTGTGCTGGATACTGTGCTAAACAGTTTGGAAGTTACAAAGATGGATCTTAATTTTTAAGAAAATCTTATCAAGCTTAAGAGTTGCCGCATTTAGCCGTGTGTGTGTGTGTGTGTGTGTGTGTGTGTGTTTAGGATGCTCAGTTAAATTTGAATTTCAGATAAACAGTAAATTTTGGGGGCAGTTATGTCTCCTGCATTATTTGGGACATGTTTACATTAAAGATAATTTGTTGTTCATCTGAAATTCAAATTTAACTGAGTATTCTCTATTTTATCTAGCAACCATACAAGCTGCTATTCAGGGTGACCTTGAACCATCTGCTTAACAAGTATTGTACACTTAGATATGATAAAATTTTTTTTTTCATGAGTTTCAATAATTTTCTGTTTAGTACTGGAATTCAAATAGAGGCAGCAAGTTAACTTTTAGTTGCTTCCTGCAAGAACACAACCGAAAAAAAGAAAATTTATGTTACTGTCTTCTAACCACAAGTCTAGCAAAATAAGTGACCCTATGACAAGCCTTGGATTATTGCATTCATTCAAAATTATTGGCAACTCTTACATACAAATTCAGATTATTTAGGGTAAACTTATAACTACTTCTGACCATTTGTTAGAAGAGAATCATTTTGCTTCTGAACTTGCAATGTATCATTTCTCTCAGAATGTATATTGGATATTGGAATCTCTCACAGTTCATTTTTCATGTAGTTTATGAGGCATTTAATCTGAATGTAAACATTTGGAACAAAAACAATTGGAATGTTACTTGTAAGAGGGGCCTTTTATATTATGAAATAAAGGTGCTAAGGCCAAATGTTTTAAGAAAAATTTTTGGTGGATCCTGTGTTAGGATTTTGTATCTTCATTATAAAAGTCTAATTGTAGTTAATTACCTTTGCTTCTCACATCATCCTGGGTGGCTAAATTAGTGGTCCTTAGCATGGCTGCATATGAGAAGAACTAGAGATATTTTCAAATGTTTGTTCCCTAGGCTTCTGACTAAGTAGAGGCCTGGGAAATAGTATAGTTAAAAACTCTTCCAAATTATTCTAATGTGCGGCCAGGGCTAAGAACCACAGAGCTAAATAGGCTATATTTTATGAGTATGACAATCAAGTTCCCTTTTTTCTCTACCTCTAGTCCCCTTGTATTTATTGAGTGAGTGAATGAACAGCTCACCATGGAAGTAAATATACCCCTGATTTTATATACTGATTTTTACTTACCAACTTGTATAACTGCTAGATAAAATAGAGAATACCCAGTTAAATTTGAATATCAGATAAGTAATAAATTATCTTTTAATGTAAACATGTCCCAAATAATGCAGGAGACATAATTGCAAAAAAAATTTACTCTTTTTATCTGAAATTCAAATTTAACTGAGCATCTTACACACACACACACACACACACACACACACACACACAGTTTGGCTAAATGAGGCAACTCTATTAGCTTGATAAGATTTTCTTAAAAATTAAGATCCATCCTTGTAACTTCCAAACTGTTTAGCACAGTATCCAGCACACTTTAGGTACCCAGACCACGTTTCATGAAACACTGGGTCAGTTCTGAATTGATACAATGATGCGTTAAAATTCATAGTAATTTACCTTCAGCTGTATGTATGCACTTTAGGAACATCAGTCTTAAATATACAGAATACAAAGAATTTGGCAATGAATTTGTGACCTAACTAGATTTTTCCAGTACATCAAGAGAGAACAAGTCAATGTAAGAATAGTGCTAATGGAAGCAGCCATGTCTCTAGGAAAGACTCAATCTGAATGTTCTTGGTTTTATAAATGTCGCTTTGTACACCTCTTTTGTTCTGGAGTGTTCCAATTCCTTGTAATCTTATTTTTCCAACAAAGTTAAATTTTTAAGTATTAAAAGTTCATTTAAATTTATTTCATGAAAATAGATTTACAAATCTTAAAGAATAAGTTACACACTTTCCCAGTTTGGTGCTTGCAAAATAGCATCGTGCCTATACTAGTTAGAATAGGTGAGTTTATCAGTTTAAATCCTGCAGAAGATAATAACACCCATTTTTAATATTTTGCATGTAAAAAGCAAGCATCCCAGAACCCTGGAGTGTGATCTAATTTGCCCATCTATTTTTTGGTAGTTTCAGCTCTAATTAACTGCTTGCCTAGAGTTAATTTTCCTTTGAAAACTTCCTGGGCAATAAATAGAAGAGAGGAATATTAATTTCTTTCTGGCTCAGAGTTAGACTACTTCTGGCTCTGACAGAAGTGATGTCACCTCTGTGGTGCTCTGTGATTTATAGCCGGGCCCACCTGCCATTAGTCCTTCTTTCATCCTTCCCCTTTACTTCCTTTGCCCTAGCGTTGGCCCCACTGAGCTTTTGCTCTGAGACCCCAGGTCGTGGTCATAGTCTTATTGATAAACCACAGAGAGACTGCAAAAGGTTCTGATGGTGCCTGCTTGCATAATTCTTCTAACCGCCCCCTTGTATGGAATTGCGAAACGTTTTGAACACCTCAGAAGGAAGGCACTATGTACACATAAGGTATTTTCTATTAGTCGTTTATTTGTACTTATTAACAATAAAATATCAGTGCATCAGAGGAATAGTTTGATTATTTCTCCTTGTTGAGACCTGTGTTTTAGGCCAGTGCCTTTTCATATTATATATTGTATTAGTGTTTTCTATCAAATATAATTTTAAATGTTAGGGGTTTAACATATGGTATTTAATTGGAATGAATAGTTTTCTTATTTGTTTAACTTTCTGTTTGGAACTTGAATTTCTGTAAAATATGGTGATGTAATATCCAGAAATAGAACTTTTTGGATTAAAATTATTTTGCTGAGTATATAGGGCGATCTTTGATCTGCACACACAGGAAATAACACATTTTCTTAGCCAAAAGACAACAGGTGTTCTGTATTGCTGGTTTTATTAAGGGAAAAAAATTATTTATTCTGAAACTAAAGACTAAATCTCACTGGTAATACTATGAATTAACATTGAGAATCCTTTTTTCTGTGAACTGTCATTGCTTTCTCCCAATTCCTGCACAATAGATGTGCCCAGTGAGCCAACTTACCATTAAAAATAAGGAGACTGTCTTTATAGTCTGCTACAGTTTAATTGTGGAATCATTTTTAGATTGATATATAAAGTAAGATTCTCAGTTTTATGACTTCTGGATTTATTCATTTTGAGCAAAAATGCATTTTAAAACCAAAATGTACATTTCTGAAATGCCCTTGAAATTTTAAAATTTAAGCCAAAAATGGAGACTCAACATGTATTGATGTCATATAGTTTTAGACTTAAGCCATAATATCTTTCATAAAAAATAAAAATATATGGAAATCATGGCCATTTGGATGAAGAAGTTATAGTAAGTATAATTTTATAGGACTATTTCAGAGCTTCATCCTTTAAAAAAATCCTTCTGTGATATGCTTTAGAGGCCAGTTTTTCTACCAACTCACATAGAGTAAACTAAGGAAAGGGAGAGGTAGTATTTTGCTTACTGGGGGTCAAATTGTGGTAGTGCTTCATAAAGCTTTTCCTTAGGTTGAGAATGTTACACACAGAGAGAATCAAGTCTAAAGTTTACGTCAACGGTTCAGAGTATTTATTATACAAGTTGGGAGGACTGGCACTAAGCAGATTGAAGATTGTCTCTCGATTTATGAGGTGGCATTGTAAGGCCATGTAATCACTGCATCATATACAGTGTTTGCCTGTTATACACTGGAGAATGTCCAGGGTCACTTCGGAGTGTGTGACTTAGGAAGGAATTCGTGTTATCTTTTTCTCTTCTATTCTCTGACTCCTGAGTGCTTGCCTCTCCTTTTTTTCTTTCACAGCCCATGTTTCAAGTATTTTCTATGTCAGTCACTGTAGGGAAGCCCTTATCTCCAAATTAAGCATCACACTTTTGGTGTATCTGAGCTGCCTGATACACCTTTCCTCTTGTTGCTTCATCAGTCTTGCCTTGTTACTAGCTCTCTCAGCCTCTGAAGGAGATGCTGTTCTTGGAATCACATTTTCTAATTGCTTCAGCTATGAAGTTTGCCCTGTAGCTGGAACTGTTTCAGATGACTAGGGTATCTGCTAGACCACCTAGCATGCCGCTGACCTGGGAACAAAATTTCAATGATTTCCAAAGGTTGCCTAACAGGTGCTAGAGCAAATTGAACTACCGCAATAATTGAGGTAAATGCTTGCTTTTCTTGGTCTAGTTCTCTGCCAAGTGACTCTGCAATGCTATCTTATGAATTCAGTGGTATTTCTTTTGTTCTTTGTTTACCATGGACAAACATTACCCCTGTTTCCCCTGCTTTTGTAACATGGTGGCAGGAAAGGGGGAAGGAAGGAAGGAAGAGGGTCATTGCCTATGTCCAGTGAAGTGGACTGTGTTTGGAGAATTCAGAAATGGGATCCCTTGTTTTCATTTCCACTCATACCCCCCCTTATCCCATTCACTAACAAAAATATGTTTCCACGTTCATAGGATATCTAGACTTTGGTGTATGCTTGTTTGTGTTATCCTTGGGAAATGTTCACTAACGCCTGCTTAGGTGTGAAGGTAATTTCTATTCTTCTATTTTCTGATTTCTGAACTTCAGGAGAAGGTAAAGCTTGATGCTGAAAGGGAAAAACTAGAGAGGCTTCAGGAGCTTTACTCCGAGCAGAAGACCCAGCTGGACAATTGTCCTGAGTCCATGAGGGAACAGTTACAGCAACAACTGAAGAGGGTCAGTAGCAAACAGGAATGTGCCAGCTGTTTTGTTTTTTTGTTTCTTTGTGTTCCTCAATTAAGTTCCACTTACCTCTTACTTCCTTCCTCACATACTATCAATTTGCATAAGTTTCGGTCATTAGATACTTTTTAAACAGTAATATGCGTGCTGACAGTATATATTATTTCATGCTAATCAGTGAAAAATTCTTTGTTAAATTTTTTTACCTAATTTATAACACAAAACATTTCTGGAGTTATTCTTTGTAACCAAGGACATGCATCACCAAGATTATAACATTTAAATCAACTGATGTCTTTCTTCCCATTCTTTACTGCATCATGAGTCCTGTTTACCCTTCAGTGCTTTTTTCTTAGCTTGATTTTATACTCTTATCCCAGAATTATCCTATTCTCTGATTTGCTCCCACCACCACTTATCATTTTGCTTTTCTTTTTCTTTGTGCTTCTTTGTGACATTGAACTCATGAGCATGATCACAACAAACCAATACCCAGACCCAAGATGCAGGGCAGTACTAATGCCCTCAACATCTTCTCCTACGAGCTTCATGGTTTTTAAAAGCTTAGTGCAGCATAGACCTAGTTGAACTTCACTGGCTATTCTCGCATCCTTGATGTTGGCAGTGTTTAACTTGGCCACGTTCTGAAAACAAGACTTCCTACAGGAATAGTTTCATAATCACTGGCAAGGCCATTTACTATTTTATACACAACTGGGCTGTTTTCTCTAAACAGCAGCCCAGATAAACTGTGACCCTGGGGAAGCAGTCATTAAGAGTCTTGGACTTCTAAAGGAATCATGTAATAGTAATCAGTCCTGAGTGACTAATTTATGATTCTATGTGGCTAGAAAAGAAGGCTGGTTTCATACATGTTTTTATGCCTATACCTTCTTGAGAATGAGCAATTAAAAAATTAGTTAAAATAGGGGTTCCCTGGTGGTGCAGTGGCTAGGCTTTGGCGCTCTCAGCACCATGGCCTGGGTTCAATTCCCAGCCAAGAAATTACCAAAAAAAAAAAAATTAAGATAGCCCACCCTAATGTTCAAGATGACCTTTAATACAAAAATATTTGATACCTTAGTATCATTTGGCTATGAAAAATTAGTTAAAATTTTCAGTATTATTACAGAGGTTGAAAGCATATTAATAAAGAGTACCAAATGCACACAGTTTAAACTGCAGCATAACAATTTTCATTTTGTTAGTTATTACAAGGTTGGATCAAAGAAAGTCCCAGCAGTGCTTCTTCTTTTTATTTATTTTATTGTGTAAGCTAAATTTGCTGCAAGACAATAAAACTTCTTTTCCATCAATGACACAGTTCTCTGGAAATCTTATGGTAAAAATGATTAGGAAAAGATAATATTTGTAAAATTATTTTAGTTTATCATTTGTTTGTGTTTATGCCCATTCACAAAAGAGGTTGGAAAACTGATTTTTATATTTGTTTACTGTTTTTAAACTTTCCTTATTATTAAAGTTTTTATGCTGTTGTAATACTCTTATTTGGAGTCAGCAGCATAATAACATATTTCTTCCCTTCCTCTAGTTACCCACTTGTACATTCTTTATAAGTATTGCTTATACGTTAAATGTTTATAAAGAATACATACATTTATAAAAAATTGGGAGATTCTATTAATAACATTGACTCAGGTTGATATAAATAATTACTGCTTGCTTAATCTAGCTTCTATTGTAACTAAGATAATTTTATAGGATAAATTTATATATGTTCTAATGATTTTGAGTATAAAAGAGGAAAGGAAATGGTGCAGACAGCCTATTCCACTAATTAAAGGCAAAGACTCCTTCCTCTTCCTCTCTAAGCAGAGTGTAAAATTCTTAACTTAAAACCCCTTTCCTTAGGAGACATTGGCTTGTGGTAGCTTCTGTTCACCTGATATTAAGAGGTGTTACTAATTCTGGTATTCAGGAATGGTGACCAGAGTAAATCCTCATCAATCCCTTGGCGTAATCAGTAGAAGGTTCACTAATTTCATGAGAAGTCCATTCATATTAGGAACTTCCTGTGTTATCACAAGCCATTTCCCGGCAGACTTCAAACACCTCAGAATACCACTTCTTTACTAAGTTTTCCCCAGGGCATTTTCTCTAGATTCAATAACGCTGATTTTATTACAACAATCTTCATTAGGTTGCAAGTTATACAAAATAAAAAATAAATGAATAGGAAGAACATCATTTTCTTAAACTGCATGTGTCTCAAATACTTAAGCTGAAATTGTTGAATGATTTTGTGCCTGCAACCCTATGGATTTGTGACCGGGCCCCTTACCTCTACATCACAGGTTTAGAGTCATAATACAGTTTTCATCTGGTGTTGATTTCACGGCTTGTGGTTGTATGTGGTTGGGCTCACTGATAGAATCGTTCCCTGGGGTACAAGAGTGTAGAAAAAGAAAGCAGAAGTCAAATGAGTCTTTCTTTTGCCAGGATAGATGCCACTATTAAATGCACCTGGCTAGGACAGTTTTCTTGTGCTTTTGAAATGTACTCAGCTGACTGATTGATTTTAGTCCCTTGTTTAAAAAAAAAATTTTTTTTTTTGGTGATATCTGCAATTAAGAACCCTTTTTTTCTCACTGACTCTGTAATCAGCTTATCCTTTAATCCTGGATAAGTCATGCAACCTCTGTGGGCCTCAATACCCTCATATATAAAACGAGGAGATACTACTATATGTACCGTTGTGCCATTCTCTTTTTCCAGATTCCAAAAGTATGCAGTTCAAGTGTTTGACTATAATATATAAGATGGAGGAATGTTAAACAAACCCTGAGCCTCATTTAAATTTACTTTCAGACTTGGCCTTGAGCTGTCATCGATTACTTTAATATCTCCTGACCACACCATATCTATTTTCTTCTTGTCCCTCAACTAGGCAAAGAAAACATGAAGATCTGCATGTAAACTCCGCCATATAAATCCTCAAAACTGTAATTGGAAAGAAAAAGAGGAATTGCATGAAATTTTCTTTAGTGAGCTGTTGTAGTTCCTTTCACACCTGGCCATGAGCTTGCCAACTGGTAGAGATTTGTAATGTTCTTTCAGTGAGTGAGGTTTAATTAAAGTTCAAGTAGTCATACACTTGACTTTGAGCTTCCTGTATATACTATACTACACTTAATTGAACTATTTGTGCCCATAAGTTTCATCCTCTAAATTCTTATTCTTATCTAATGTCTTTTAAAGTTTTCTTTTCCCTTCCAAGTTGTTTTTCTTTCACAGTGTAAGTTTATATATACACATTTTAATGGTTTAGATAACTTGATCAGATGATTACACCAATGGAAACTGAGTGCTGATTTTAGCTTTGGTTTTCAACTTTCCTTCCTAGTGTACTATTATTTTCATGCAGTGGTTTAAGTATTTATCACAAATAAATTAGTAACTCAGTGACCTTCATGAGATTAAAATGGGATGTTCCATATTAACCTGCTGTGGAGTGACTGTTTAACATAGTGTATATATTGTGAGCCATATATCCACTTGAAATATAGAGTATTTATAAACTAACAAAAGGGGTTTATTAAATTTTTATCTCAATAACTTTTAGACACAACTCAAGCTTAATAGAAAGACCTTGAAAATGAGTGTGTATGCCTGTATGAATAAATAAAATATATCAGCTAATGTATTGTTTCAACACTACAGGTATTTTGTTTCAAGACATACTATTGAGTTATTTCTTCAATACTGACTAGATTTGGTCTGAACTCATTAATGTCTTTAGAAGTTATAAGCCTGAAATGTCTAATAAATTTGAAATACCAGCCAATAACTTGAAACCAAAGCACATTTTGTTTGGCCAGTTAAAATGTAAAGAAGTTTGAAACGATTCAAATAAGTTTTTGAAATTGTTTTTCCAGCTCTTAAGCTTTGAGAATCCACTCTTGGGGTTGACGTAACCTTGTGGCTGTAGTGTTGGTTGTAATTACATGGTTACATGATAGCTAATAGCTCTTCTATGAATCATCCCCAGAATAAAATTCATTCCACAAAATAAAAGTATATTCCATTTCATTACAAGACTTAATTTATCACTTACATAAAAACCAGGAGGGGAAGGGGTTAAATACTGATATAGCTCTAATTTATCATATATTTATTTTTTCAACTCTTTTTAATGTTTTGATCACAGAAAGAATGTCCTGGCTCTTTTACCTATGCAGAGCTGTGAGCCATATAATCCAGCTGCCTCTTCCTTTTGTCTGTGGATCATTTATAAATTATATGTGTTTAAAGAGCGATGCATACTACATTCATAGTTCTGTCAAAGACTCCAGAAAATAAGGGGGAGGTGTTTATAAAAAAAAGTAGGTTGGAAAATAATTTATACAACACGCATGAATTTCAGTAAATTCATTCCTTGTCATCAGGCATCATCTCATAGGTAGGAGAATGCATATTTTAGACCCTCTGATTTTTTTGATGGTAGATTTTTCTTAAATGGCCTAAAGATTATCCACAGAGTAGCAGTGCATAATCTTTTGAGTCACTCTTTGTGCCTGAGGAAAGCGGTGGTTCCATTTGCTAAAAAGGCTCGTAAACAATTTTCCGGGATTCACAGAAGCCCAGTTTCAGAACCCCAGACTCTGAATATTTTTATTACATCTCCCTTCAATAAAATCATTTGGACATGCATGCATGTATGTATTATATAGATCATATATATATTTACACATGCTCAAAAATACATATTTGTTTTAAATAAAGTACACATACTACTCTGTATGTACATTAAAGAAAATGTATTGAGAAATTGTAAAAAAAAAACTAAATATAAATATAAATATAAAGAAGGTCTAATATTTTCTCTTTACATCGCAGTGGACTGTGTTGTGTGCCATTAGGGGTGCTATGTCCTTCTAAGAGACCTCTGGTCTGTTACATATGCCAACTGAAGAAAAAAATTTTTTTTATAGTCAGCAATTTTGGAATGTTGAATTTAATCTATATACTACAGTCTCATTTGATTGGAAATTTGTGGAAAACAAGAAATTTCTCAAGAGATTGTCACACGTTTGGTCTGTAGATAATGTTTAGGTTATTTACTGAATTATTTTTATAATTCATAATCTATTTTAAATCCTCCGAGTAGACGTAACACAAGAGTTTCTACATCCACAGAGCAGTCTAAAACCAATGGTAAAATAACTGTGCCCCCCACACTGCCAGCCCCTTTCAATTACAATAAGTCTTTGATCTGGGGCTGAATTCCAAAAGAAGAGGGTTATCATATTCTAACCCTGGTCAGGGCTGTAACTGGAAAGATACTTTGAACTGTTTGCTTTAATAATTTTTTCTCCACATTAAGAAAGCTGCAGCCATCCTGGTGTATCTTGTTTTCATTTCCTTTTCTCCAAAGGATGCTGACCTGCTGGATGTCGAGAGCAAACACTTTGAAGACCTGGAATTCCAGCAGCTTGAGCACGAGAGCCGTCTGGATGAGGAAAAGGAGAACTTGACTCAACAGCTCCTGCGGGAAGTGGCGGAATATCAACGGAACATTGTTACTAGAAAGGTACTTCTGCCCGGTGTCATTCAATGTAAAAAATCAAAATATACTTCTTGCTATGTGGTAGTAATAATCATTAATATAGCTGTAGCATGTATCTATCTACCTATCTTTACATCTGAATATCTTTGTGTGTTTAATCATATATCACATTTGGCAATTTATGGAGCCTGCCATCTATATGCCAAATAATGCTTCGAACTGGATCAATTGAGACCTGTTGCAGTCATTGTTACTTAATGCTGTAGATACATTTATGAATAAAATCTAATTTTTTCTTTTATGTGTAAACCAAGGCAGAGAACATCAGAAATTTAGATACTTGTTTTCATTTACTTCTTGCAATCATAGTAATTAGATTCAGAATAAGTGTGTGAATTTGGAGATTTTCTCTATATCCATTACTCAGCAGTTCTTAAAGCTGGCTGAAAGCTTGTCACCATTAGAAATAGCTCCGTGGAATCCCAGGCACATTACTGACTTCACCCAACCCCTAGCACCCAGATGGCCAGCCCAGAATTCAGTTCCTATCACAGAATTTAGAATCACACCCCAGCAGTCCGCACTAAACCCATAAAATTAAGGGAAGGGAAGAGGAGAAGGTGACTTTTTAAGTTCAGTTTAAGTAAGAAATTTTATTGTTTTTTTTCCATGAAGTGTCTCCCAAGATGGTGTCAAAAATCCATTTATAGTCTAAAACAGGGCTCCATGTTGACTTCTGGGTTCTTCAAATAGATTTTAAATCACTTGCATCGTAGTGGCCTTAGGTAAAGAAAAGCTGTGAGCCTGGCAGGTCAAAGAAACTGCCTCAGTCTCTGGGTAATAATCGCTGCCAACCATCAGTGGAAATGTGGTCACTGTTATTCCAGCTGTAAACACATTTTCTCCCCATTCCAGGACAGACTGACAAACCTTTGAATGTCTGATGTGCATCTTTCGATGATAATCTTTTTCTCCTCCAGGAGAAAATTTCTGCATTGAAGAAGCAAGCCAGTCACATTGTCCAGCAGGCTCAGAGAGAACAAGACCATTTTGTGAAAGAAAAAAATAATTTAATAATGATGCTGCAAAGAGTAAGTATTTCCTTTTCAGCACTGGTTGCAATAAGATAGGTTTCAACTTGGGGCAAGTTTCTCCCTTCAAAGCAAGCAAGTGCCTTTTAATAATGACTAGTGGATTGTAATTTCAGGAAGACTTTTTAATATAATTTTCATTTAATCCTCCACTTTAAGAAGCTGATGTTAAAAAAAAAAAAAGAAGCTGATGTTTAGGGCATGACTAACTATAATTCAGAAAATAAGAAAGGATGTTTTCTTCATGCTTTTTGACAGTGTGAAAATTTAAACTATAAAACATCTGTATGTTTTCTGGTTTTCTTCTCATTTTAAAAAAATCAGACTTTTCATCAAATAGGTAAAACCTGTTCTGCTTTTTTTTACAGCTGAGGCAAACATTTTGGCTCAGCTGCTCTGGTGTTTCGAACTCCAATTATTTGGGGGAGGGGGGTCCTCCTGGCAAATGGCACATTGGCTTTAGTTTAGCTTAATTGGCTAAGGAGACACTCCCATGTGGGTGGCAAGATCACCCTCACCAAAGGGACCGTGCCCACATCCCAGCACCTAAAGTGAGTGCATGGAAAGGGATTCCTTTGCCCAAACTGCAGCCTCATTCCCTACTGTGATCCCTAGTCTAATTTCAGGAATGAGGCACCAAACGTTAAAGTTGATGAAGCCAGTCTCCTGAGTGAAGCTTGCACGCAGGTCACTCCCTAGGAACGTGATACTTGAGATCATGAAAATATGAGATGGACCCAGACCGATGTGTGGGAAGAAAACCAAATCCAGAATGATGCATTAAATATAAGGCTGTACCATGGTCCCCCCCTAGAAGAAATATAGCTGGAGTATTCCTTTCTTAGCCATTTTTAGTTTGAGATGAGAGAGGAAAACTGGTCCTTCACATAGAATGTTATGAGTTCTCCAGAGGTGCCTCAGACACTTGCCTCCTCTTGCATCTTCAGCATCTAGAAATCTCTGAATGGAGCTGTATTTTCCATCCCTATCTCCTGCTCTAGGGAAGAACTCTACACAGCTGCCATTAGCCTCCCCCCACCACTTACCCTTTGCATACAATACTAAATTAAAGAGTGTAATATGTAGTATTTAAATAGTTTGTGAAATTTGAGCAAAAAAAGGAAGCGGTCTCTTAGGGATAGATTTTTTCACAATAAGTAAGCACAGTCAAAGAAATGCCGTTTTCTTATTAAAAATACATAAAATATAATTCTCTTATAAAACTTGTGGTCCACAAGTATTAAGATTTTTATTTCCCCAAATTCATTTATAGCTGTATCTCAATCCTGACAAAAATCCCAATAGACATTGTGTAGACAGTGACAAAGTGATGCTAAAATTTACAGTTGATCCTCATTCATGGATTCTGTATTTGCAAGTTTGCCTCCTCACTAAAATTTACTTGTAACCTCAAAATCAATACTTGTCATACAGTCATTCATGGGCATGCACAGAGTGGTGAAAATTTTGAGTCACTTGATGTGAATGCCCCTGCTGAGATAGAACAAGACAATGCTCTGCCTTCTTTTTTCAGCTTTCATATTATAAACTGTCCTTTCTGTGGATATCTAGTGCCATGTTTTCACATTTTTGTTCTTTTTGTTGGTGATTTTTTGTGTATAATGGCTTGTGAGCATAGTGCTTAAGTACTGTCTGGTATTTCCTAAGCACAAGAAGGTTATGAAGTGCCTTAGGGAGAAATGCACGTGAGTTAATGTTAATGTGAATCAACAATGTGTATTAAATAAGGTGTCTTTAAACAGATGCACACATAAAACAAAGTTATCCATTGATCAGTTGCTGAAAATATTGTGAGCAGAGGCTCACAGGAACCCAACCCTGTAATTCCCCTAGCAACAATGGTTTAATATTCACTAATTCAGTGTTCATGACAGTGTAATAGAACTTTAACTATGCAGATAATGAGAATTAACTGTACATGAAAATGTAAAGGGTATAGTATAGCCAAAATGACTTTGATCAAGGACAAAGTTGGAGGATTTATACTATGATTTCAAGGTTTACTATAAAGCTGTAATGCTCAAAACTGCTTGTGTGTGTGCTACTGACATGCAAATAGACATACAGGCCAATGGAAACAGAGTCCAGAAATAGACCCAAATATACACTGTGTATTGATTTTTGCCAAAGCCTTTAAGATAGCCCAGTAGGGACGGGAAAGTCTTTCCAACAAATGGTGTTGAATCAACTAGATAAAAAATGGGAAAAAAAAGGAACTTCAGCACCATTCATCCTCACATCATACATATGAGTATAAATTAATTTGAGATAGATCATAGACTTAAATATAAAATTTAGAATGATAATGTTTCCAGAAGAAATTATAGAAGTGCTAATACACCTTCATAGCTTGGGAGTAAGCAAAGATTTCCTAAAGAGAAAATAACCAAGGACTTATAACCAGAATATATTAAAAACTGCTATAACTCGATAATAATATATAAATACCAAATAAATACTTTTTTATAAAAAGCAGGCAAAAGACTTGACTACATACACTTTACGAAAGATATATGAAGAGCCAATAAGTCACATTAAAAAAATACTCAACATAATTAGTCATCAAGGAATTCCAAGGTTGACTGACTTAATAGATTTTGTGTTCCTTCAGGAAAAAGAAAATCTTTGTAACTTGGAAAAGAAATACTGCAGCCTCACTGGGGGGAAAGGGTTTCCTGTCAACCCTAATACTCTAAAAGAGGTAAGTTATGATTTTTACATGTCCACTCATGTCACTTTAGAAATCAAGAGATGTACTTCAGTTTTATTATGATTAGTTGAGTAGGAAAGACATTAACTTAAATGACTTAGGAAAGCACTCAGTGCTTTGATGGCTTTCTTGTCTTGTCTTATTTATGCTTTGAGGATTTCAGGGATTATTTTTGTGTCTAAAGCAAATGCACTGTGTGTGTGTGTGTGTGTGTGTGTGTGTGTGTGTGTACACTTTACCTGACAGTGACGTTATGGGTTAACTTAGAGTTTCAAAAAATTTAGGATCCAGACCAAGGTTAGTCTTAAATTCTCTTCTTTCCTTCTTTAATTCTTCCTTTCTTACTTTACTTCTCTTTTTCCTGTCTTATAGAATATGAAAATACCCCTTAACATTTGACAAAATAGTTTGGTTTCCTTTTTTTCTTCTCTTTTTTTTTTTCTCCCAATGTTGTTTTTGCTATATCCCCTAAGCTGGAAAATCCAATTTACATTAAGCTATATACACTCTTTATCTCAAACATACATCCTTACCCAGTCCACATAACCACTCTTTCCCAAATATCTTTTCATAGAGCTACATTGCTACAATGACAGACTGTTTTAACTCTAATTTGAAACAGTATAACCCTGAGAATGAAAATAATTTTCTTTATTTCTTTTTCAAAAAAAAAATAAATATTGCTTCTTCATAAAAATTTGTATAGTAAGAAAAATTTTTTTATTTATCACTTGCTTTTAAAAAGCCATCAGAGTTAGGAATTCCTACATAGAAAGTATTGTGTGTATGTGTATAGGTATGTGAGGTAAATAATCATCACATAATACGTATGCCTGTTGTGTACCTCAGAAGCATTTTGTGAAGTGTTGCTGCAAAGGCTTTATTAGATCATTTAGTTTTAGAATTTCTCTCCATTAATCAAAACACGGAACTGGCAAACTCAGTAAAAAGAAGAGGTGGTTGTGAATGGAGTGTAGTGGAGTAAGTCAGTGAGGTAGTCAGGGATAGGTCATGTTAAAAAATATATGGTTTATTTTATGTGGATAGGAAGCCATTGAGTGGTTTTAAGCTGCGATGTGACATTATTGATGTGCATTTGTTAAAGTTCACTCTAGGATGCTCTACCAGATTATAAGGAGTAGAAGGAAATGCCGGGAGACCAATATGGCAATAGTATAGGCTAGAGATGCTGGTGGCTTGGATTCGAGTAATCGTAGAGAGATGGAGAGAAGTAGCTGCCTATGGTCATGTCTTAACAGCAGATTTAACAGTTGTTTGTTGATAGGCTGGATATGGGGATGAAGCAAATTAAGAGTGGTGTCAGGAATGATGCCATTATTCTAACTTGAATAATGAGGAAGATAGTATTTTCCTGGGATAGAGAAGACTGGGGAAATAATAGATTTAAGAGGGAAGATAAGTAGTTTGACTCTGGACATACTGAGTTTGTAGGGCTTGCGGCATCCAGTTGAATTAAATTGGCTCCAAGGTCTCTATCTCTTCATAGAAGAATAGCATTTTTCCTTTTCTGTTAATGAGTTGTTCTTTTTCTCTGCAGACGTCTTGCTGTCAACAGGCCATTTGGCTATTTGGCTATTTTTGTATGTCTGCAGCTCTCATGTTTGTTGAGTAGCTATGTGTTCCCTTTCATGGACCAAGCCGACTTGATAGACATCTTGACTCACAAGATGTTTTGATTTTCTCTCTTTCTTTGTTCCTATATTTCTCACTTTCTTACACTTTTTTTAAAGAATGATGAATTTATATCTAACTTTTTAAAACAAGTCCCACTTTTGACAAACAAGATATAGTTTCGAAGCAATTAATTAGGTTATGTGGTCAATGACTCATATAGGAATCACATCGTGGTTTTGAAACATTCTACTATCAACTGAGCAAAAGAATAACTCGAAGTTATTACTCTTAATTCTGATTTAGTAGGAAAAATAAAATGAAGCTTAACAACCCAATTGTAGACGTCTTGTCTTCCATTTAATATTAGAAAACTACATTCAGCAGCATTTTGATACCTCCAATTTATAAACAGTCAATTCCAGCTTTCTACATGTTATCATAATTATAAATTCTCTGTAAAAACCTTGCTTTCCAACTTTACTGGCATAATGATATCTTGCTTTTCCTGAAGCCACTTTCCGAAGGAATTGATAGGCTAGTTGAACTCAAATGTTAAATTTAACACTATTTTCCTTTTAAAATAGAAATACTATTTTATGCTCTTTATTCTTTTTTTCATATTGTTTTATTGGTGTGGTGAAAATCACGATTAATCTTTGCAGTTATTTTCCATGAAAATTTAAAAGTGCCTTTTCCTCAAATATAAATAAATTCAGGAGTTTTTACCATCATAGACTTTGATTCATGGGTATTTTCTCTTAGCTGAAGCCAAAACTGAATCATTGAATTTAAAATAACTGAAAATTCTCTGTCCTTGAGGTAGAGTTGAGAATTGGGGAAGCTGCCTTGAATTGAAACACCCTCAAGTTGCAGCTCTACCTTAAGTTTGTGTGTGTGTGTGTGTGTGTGTGTGTGTGTGTGTGTATTTGTCTTGCTAGGGAATGCTCACAAGAAGACAGTATCCTTTTTATTTTCATTTAGTTAAAATGCCTAAAAACTGGATTCTATTACAAATAAATTACTGTTTTATAAATGTCTTAGAGCAAAAACCAATAGCCCTCAGCCCACTTTTGCTCAGACTTTAATTTGTCAGGAAACAGAAGAAAGGGGGAAAATCTAAAAGATTTGTGGAAAAGGCTCTTGAATTAGAGTGAATGATTACATTGTCAATTTTATATCTCAGATTTTGCGTGTGTGATTATTTTAAATGTTGCGTAATGACATTCCTTCAGTCAATAGAATGAGTGCTGATACCTCTGGGTATTTTAAAATCGAAGGTGTTGGTTTATTTGTAATATAGTTATCTTACTTTCAATAGAAAAAATAATTTTTAATGTTCGAAATGTCATTTTTAAGATTAAGCACTGTAAATCCATTTTAATTGCTGACAAATCCCTAATGAAACATTTGATAATACCACAGATAATCTGGCCGTGCCGCTCTAAGCTAATTCCATTGTATTGGAGCATTAATACTCTCGCATGCCTCAGCTTTTGCTTTCTTTGTGTTTAACTTCTGAATTCCTCCTTTTAGGGCTATATCAGTGTAAATGAAATTAGTGAGCCATGTGGCAATTCCACGAATCTATCCCCTTCCACTCAGTTCCCTGCTGATGCTGACGCTGTTGCCACTGGGCCTGCCACGGCTGTGCTGGTGAGCCAGCCACAAAATAAAGAGGTGTGTTGGCATGACATTTCATTCATTCACTGCTTTCCTCATGTCAAAAATTAACCCATGGTTAACTGAAAATGAGGGCGTGTGTGACACCTATATATCTGGCTGACCAGAAGGGCAAAGTGATACTGAGTTTGAAAAACATTCTGATTTAGCGGAACTGCACTACCAATTATAATACTAGAAAGTGTGGAATACATGGTACAGAGTGGACCACTAGGAGAAGTAAGTTAAAAATAAATAAATAAACTATATCTAACCCCTCTAACCTGACCTGATTTTCTTAGAAACCAAAAGTGTTTCTAAAATTGTTGGTTTGAATCACCTTTCCAATTTGATTTTGTGTTCTATTATGTTTTGCAGTGTGGATTTTAAAAATGTTATGCCTTTTTTAAAACATCTGGAAAAGGGCAAGTAATAGTAAATGAAAATACTTTCCACATGTCCTAGGTGGGATTTTCACAAGAGGCTAAATGAAAAGATACTGCCCAGCATTTGTGACTTCTTGATAAAATATACGAAAAGAGAACAATCAAATTATTGATTTCATTTCTTTGCCTTCTTCTTTCACTTCACATGGATACATATCTACTTTTTCTTTCTCCTATAAAGCAAAGATCACCTGTCTGTTCTGGATTTATATTTCCTTCCACCCTTTCTCTTCATCCTATCACTCAACCTCCATCAGCCCCTTGGCCTGAAGTCATGGCTTCATCTGTCAATCCTTTGCCTTTAAATGACACACCTCCTCCTCTACCAGCTAAGAAACACAGAAGGCAGCAGCAGCAGGAGCAACAGGTAATTAGAAACTAGTGTTCAGAGTTTGGGAATGTGACCTTGACAACGAAGTTACTTATGTGGAAACTTGCCTTCAATGTTTGCAAAGGTATATTTTTTAAAGAGACAAGGTGCATATTCCTTTGCTGTTTTGTTTTGTTTTGTTTTGTTAAGGTCATTTAGTATGTTCTAATGGTGTTGGGAGTGCTATGAAGATTGAGTCCTTGATTGTTTCCTCCTAGCTTTTGATATGTTTGAGCTAGTTTCACATCCTCGTACTTCAGTTCCCATTCAACCAAAATATTGCAACTTATCTCAGGTGTTTTTCAAAATAATAATAATTATTTACATAAACTCTCTGGTATAAAAAGTTGCTGTGTCAACACATTTGGTACACATTATTGAAACCATAATAATAGACATCATTCCCTTGCTACTTGTCAAAATTTGCTAAACATTTTACAAATAAATATCTCATTTCTTCCTTCTAACAAGCCCATGAAATAAGAATTAGCTTCACATTGACATTTGAGGAACTGAGGCTCAATGCAGTAAACAGCTTGTCTAGGGTCACTCCACAAGTAGTGCATGCATTTGTTTCATAGAACAGTTTTTACTGACCAGATTTTTAAATAAATGATTTATTATTCTTAATGTGGCCCTCCTTTTCCTATATTCAATACATATTTATGCTTGGGTATTCAAAAAATTCTGTTTTGAGCCTCCTTTCAACAATGATCAAATTCCTATATGAATCTGGCCCCAGGAGATCCTAAGGAGTCGTGGTCACTAGATCCCTAATGTAGACAAGCCCTGCTGTTCTCGCCCAGCCCTCACATTTCATGAAGGTGCCTTTACTATCTACTACCTTTTGTTAAAGGACTCTATCTCCCACCACTTTAGGTTAATAAATATTAGCTAATGTAAGTAGATAATTATAAAATGAAAATGCAGATATTTTTGTAATGGTTGTGTAAGGATCGGTAATTTTGCATTACTTTTTTACATATTTCAAAAGCCTGAGCTTAGTATAAAAGTGATTGAACCTAAAGAACCTTTAATTAGGAAATAACTTTACTATTGAAGACATCTTTTTGAGAGGCCAAGACATTTTAAGTTGGCAAACATTTTACCTTACGAATCTGGAGGGAAAAAAAGAAGAACAAATAGTCAACAGAAGGAATTTTTTAATAGGAAGGATTACTATAGTGGCTTCTTGGCCAAGATCTTTTTTTTTAAGTGAGAGTACCCAAGAAGGATGCCTTATATGGAAACATGGACTTGGAGTGTGTTTATGTGATTGAAATATTTTTCCAACTTTAAAACGGCTTCCCCGTTTACTTGCTCTTTATCTCTTCCTTCTCCCTTTTCTTGTTTTCCTCACACTGGGATCTGTGCCACCACACAGAACTGTCCACACAGACAAGGGGAGAAACTGCTTACTCGCTTTGTCCACTGGCTGTCCCGCCATCCACATGGCGGCCATCATAATCATTTGTAAGTTGTCCGGGGGCCGCAAGTAAGCAGGCACTAACTATGACAGTGCAAGGTGGATTTTTTGGTTTATTTTGTGTCTAGGCTCAGTAATACATTTTTCTAGTGTCTATGTACCTTACCAAATGCTAGCCCAAGTCTGTGAGTGAACACAAGTATAAGTTGCATTTTTTTTAGTTCTATTAAAATTCCCAAACTTCTTTGAAAAATGCATACTTCTTAAATCCTTCGGTGACCTGTTTCAATGAGTCAAGTTTTGCTGTTCTGCTTTACATTTGCATTTAAAGCACTTTAGAAGTCTGGAAGAAAGGAAAAATCAGCATAAAGAAGGCCTCTATCTGAGTGACACTTTGCCTCGAAAGAAAACCACACCTTCCATCTCCCCACATTTCAGCAGTGCTACTATGGGGAGAAGCACCGCCCCCAAGGTAGGACATGGGAAAACCACGGGCTGCACATTCAGGGAGACTTCTTCTCCTTACGTTGACTGATGTGCCAAGGTCCTTAAAGAAAATGCTAAATAATAAACCATTAAGTTTGCTTGTTGGGCAGACATAATAACTAAATGGCATTTTCTGTCTTATTCAGAAGACGTTTGAAATTGTACTCCCAGGGATCAAAGAATCTGGTCCAGGGTATTTTCTACCACCACCACACAAGTGGTAGGTGACATTCAATTATGTGACAGACTCCCATGGCTGCATTCCGGATCTAGAAACTGGAGAATATAAGCTCTGCATTCCAGGAGTAATAGCAACAAATATTTACTGGATCATTTCTGAGCCTGACACTGGGCTAAGCGCTTCATGTGGATGGTCTCATTTTAAAATCCATCAGCAGAAATACTAATTACTATGAACATACGGATGAACTGAGGTATAAAGAAGCTAAGTGACTAGCCCAAGTGTTGTCAGCTGGTCAGCAGTAAAGCTGGATATAAACCCACGTGGTCTGATGCCTAAACCCTAATTCATGTTCTGCCAGCATGCCTGAAGGGTCATTGCAGAACAGGAGGAGAGATAAGTGAGAGGAGGTTCTGAGTGGGATCGGCATTTGGGCCTTTCTTTTGCCCTTGGAGTAACTGTTTTAATCTATTTTAGAAACTGGTGTTCCAAGTATATCTTATGTGAAAGATTTTGCTATTAGAGTGCTAACATCACTGGGGTAGTTCATAGGTTTTCCCAATGTTCAGCCTACTAGATACTTGGGCCAGGTAGAACTGGGTGTGTACTTGTGACAGGGTAGATCTTCTCTGTCCTGTGCATGATGTGCATGTGTTCTTGCCCCGCATCTGCCCTCTGCTCCTTGTGCATGAAGAACTTTGAGTTGTTCTCTAAGGTGATTTTTGACAGTGTTTCCCCTATTTTTTGGAATTGCTGCCACTGGAGGAATTGCTGTGATGTGGAGACTTCCATGGAGCTCCTTGGGAGGAATGGTGATGGTCCTTTACCATTGAGTATCAACAAACAGGACAAAAGACCCACTTCCCTGCCCTCTGCACTTAGATAGGAATTACGGAAACAGGAAGGTGATCATGTCCTAAAGACTGTTTGGCCTGAAGTTTTCCTGAAGTATTTCCTCCTGGTTCTCACAGGCTCACCTGCCCCTGGGACAGAGCAACAGCTGTGGCAGCGTGCTCCCTCACTCACTGGCAACCATGACCAAAGACTCAGAATCTCGAAGGATGCTCAGAGGTATGTACCTTTTCAATCAAATGTCATGACTTCTGTTAAGCATTAGAAGTCCTCAGAGAGAGGGAAGGAGAGCAAGGTTGAGGATCATTAGATAGGAAATCAAGCGAAGTCTTCAGTTTTACTCTTAATGTGTCCCCTTCGAGGAGGACTATATCTATCCTTATTGTTGCACTAAGGTAACTTTTCCTATGTAATATGGCTGGTGTGTTTTAAAGATTGTATTTCACAAATTTAATAGAATTCTCAAGCCAAAAGGCCCCTAGAGAATTACTAACTTTCCCATTTGATAGGTAGAAAGAAAAGAGATACCATTGCGATAAGAGAGATTGCCAGGACATTTAATGAAGTCACTCACCTGGTTTGTGGCGGAGCCACTGTGTTGAGTCATGTGCTAAAGAATTATTGAGCTGACACAATAATAGAGCACCAGTGGCCCCGAATTCTCTCAGGCCTTTTAATGTGGTTTGAGCTTTTATTCTATGTGGTTGTTAAGTTGCAGGTAGACTTTGATTCTCAGTGTATTTCATTTCTTTGTAAGAATACATTTATAATGGGATTCTCAAATAGTGTTTGAGGGACTAGAAGAAATTATTATAAAACAGTTCTAGGGGTGAGCTTCTCATTGAGAAGATCAGATTTATTGTGTAGAATCAGTCATTTTGGTCAATAAATTATTGGCCCTTGCTTTTGAGCAGTTCTGGTGCCAGAGACCAAGAATGCAAATGAATGAAACGGTGCTTGCCCTTGAAATGCTTATAATCCAGTGAGGAAGAAAGATATATAATAGATGATTTCAATAAAATGTGGTAACAGCAGTGATGGAGTTATGCCAGGCTGTAATTGCGGATCCTGATACAATGGTGGGCATTTGGCTGCTAAATGCATTCATGCATTAGTGGTATTGAAACCCTTTCCTCCAAGCAGCCTGGGATTCAATTCTGACTGCTCAGCCTCTTTGCCAATGGTATCAGGGAATAATCACCAGTTCTGTATCAGGAAAAAAGAAAAGGAAAAAATATATACATAAATTGTGGTGTATGTATATGTAACGTGTTTATGTATGTGTATAAGTTTTGTGTATGTACATATATATCACTTGAATGAGGTTTTTGAATCATTACTAGAAGTCATTTAGGTGTTAATAGAAGCTGTAGTAGTCATAAGAGAGATTTATAATGTGTGATAGTTTTATAATGTTAACATTTAAACCAAATACATTTGATTGAACTTGTTTTATTTTCTTTATCATAAATTTTTAATAAGCTAACATATATCTTATGATTATAAATAATAAACATAAATAGGTATATTTTGGCTCTCATTTCTCACTGTTTATTTGTGGATCAAGTCTATTTTCTATTGAAGCTTTTTTCTGCGATATTTATAGACTTCTTTTTAAATGTACTTTTCCCACTGGCTGAAGACATCATCATAACTTGGATTGGCCCCAATGCCATACTTTATGTTGAAAGTATTTTCTTTAATAGACAGTCAGAAAACTACATTTTTATACTAAATGAATAGATTTATAAATACCAAGGGCTGTTAACATTATGTGTAAAAGGATTCCTGTGAGAATATGGTGAAAGTGAAGGGATGTTTGAACTCTATATCTCTAATCTCTGTTTTCCCCTCAAATAATGGGAATCCCCATGCTGGATTCATGGAAAACAGGACCAATTCCCTTAGGTCCCACTAAGGATGTACTCTCTGAAAAATATACAAGGGCTGTCTGGAAAAATATCCAACCAGAAATGCCTCTGTTTTTCCTAGTAGATGGCTGGATACTTCCCAGACAGCCCTCATATTGTCTTTGACCATTTCACTGGTTTTCTTTCCTGGCAGATCTTTTGTACACTCTAGAAGACTGCAGCTTCAGTCTTATCCTACTGCAGCTCTGAAGTGGTGTTCCTTAGGGTTTATGTGGTGCTGATGAGGCAGCTTCTGAGGAAATAAGAGAAGCATCATGTGTGTTGATCCAAGTAGATGTGATCTCCCTTGTGAGGCCCACCTGCCTCCCTTGTCTCCCCCACCCAGAGGAGGAGGGATCGAGGACTGCAGTTATTAGAGCCACAACTGACCATAAATTGGCAGAAATTTGTGTGTGTGTGTGTGTGTGTATAATGTGTATATGTACATGTACATATACGTACAAAACACATTACTACATACCAGTGGTCCACAATGACCAGAACGGATGAATCATAATTTTGTTTAGAATTGCTTCACTAGCACTTGTTGACTTCATTAAAATAGCAAACACAAGTAGAATGGTTTTAAAAGAGTTGAATGTAGTACATTTTCATTAACTTGAATTTAATAGATCTTACCATTTTTTTGACTTACACAATTAACTTAAATGAACTATTTTTTTGCTGCTTATTCATAATGGATACGTCAAGGAGCATGGTGTAAGTATCAGCCTTCCTTCAATCAGACTGTTTTAATGGACCTGCCCATGTGAATCATTCAAAGATCTCTGAGAGCTGAGTTTAAAGCAAAGAGCCCAGGAACTCAGCTATTAAGGTTGTGATGGTTAGTGGCTTTTGTACAACTTGGGAACTGTTGCTTTGTCAGCTTTAGAATGAATGAAGTCATTGTCCTTTTGTCTTCTGTTTAATGCAGGAAAGTGCAAGAAAGGTATGACAACTTCCTTGTGTGGTGTTTTTGCTCCCAGCAAATAGTGAAAGGTCATTGTCAAGTCATCTTTAAAGAAATGATCAGATTTAAAATGGTACAATGGTGAATTTTTAATGTAATGGTTATTACTTTTACACAATAGAGAAAAATTGTTGCACATTTGCTAGAAACACAATGCTCAGTGCAGCTGCTGTTCATTCACAGGCAGCTGCATAACTCGCTTTGGTTTTTTGGATTTGTTTTTGTTGTTGTTACTAATGACAAGGTCACACCATGCAGGAAACATGAGTGCTTTGGAAGCATTGAAAGCTTTGTTTTGTAAGACTCAGGATCTAGATAAATAAGGGCACTTGTAATGTAAGGAGGCTAAGTGTAAAACATGAGGTTACCCCTTTACGAAGGCCAGGTATAAGAGTATAAAGTAGGCTACATTGGAGTATGGTAGAATTTAAGGGGCTCCTACTTAATCACTCCACTTAAGCCTATTTTAGAAGAAAGACTTGGAGAATGAAGAACAGTTTAAATGACTAGATTGAATAAAGAAGATGCTTACTACTGTGGCTAGCTGGTAGAGACATAGGGTGTCAGAGGACTGACTGGTTTTAAAGTTTGATGGACACTGATTCAAATAATTGAATGATGCTTTATAGACCTTAGCTCTTGAAAATAATTTGTAACTGTCTGCTTGGAAAAAAGAATTGTTTTATAGATATAATGTTTTTATTTTCCCTGTTTTCTGGTTGACTGGTATGTGTGAAAGATATTTTTTTTCTGTAACAGATCTCTTGACTAATTGTATGCATGTGTCATAAGTTTATTATTGTTTCTATAAATTCTTGAGTTCTAACCTAAAACATCTTACTTTGTCATTCTCATATTGTTCCTAACATCATCAATGACTGCATGTTGGAAGTGTTGTATATTTTTTCTGTGCCCTTGTCATTTTTTTTGATCTTGTATCTTTTTTCCCTTTCTCTGTTACTCTTCCTCCTCCCTTCCTGACTTGTGCTGTACCTCCATCTTCTGACTGTGGACTATGGTTAGGAAGAATGAATTTCTCAGCAGGTGAGCTATGAAAGGCTAAGTTTTCAAAAATACTGATTAATTTTATCCTCTTAAACCCAGGTTATCGTTTTAAGTTATCTCATTTTCTACAGTAAGGCCTAGAGAATCAGTTCAAAGTATATTAGTATAATACACATTTGGAAGATATAGGCAAGACTCTGTATCCCACAATGGTTATTGACTCACAAAGGACTTTTTCAGGTCCCATGAGCCAGAATTCACAGAGACTGGCATTAAAAAGAACAAGAAATGGTCTTTGCACATGCAAAATACTGGCTCTCAGGGAAGTGAAGAGTTGCTTTGATTGGGGTTCCTTGAATGTGCTATCCTTAGCGACCAGCCTCAGCTGTTGTCAGGTCTCACTTTATAAACTTTATAAAATACCCATTTAAACATCTTCTGTCTGGATGGGAAGGATTTGGAGCATTTACAAGGCCCTTTTTACATTTTAGCTTGCTGTCCCACTGCTGAATGTTATTCTTGCTACATAACTTAAAAATAAAACAAGCAGTCTCAGAGATGGGTGGAGTCTCATTTTTCCCAGTCCACTTACTTTGCCCCACACCAGACAGTAAATGCATTCCACTTCCTTATTTAGCCACTAATTTAGTTGTAATTTATAGATGAGAAAATGAATTTGTTCAGTGACTCTGTTTCACCTCTGTATGCTAAATAAATGGGGATTCTGTGCAGAATGGGACATACGTGTGCCCTCCCCAATACAGCACACCTGCTCTGTGCTCCCTCACAGCACCAGCACTTCTTGGGCCTCACGCCAGGGTGCCCTCCTTTGGTCTCCTGCTCTCCTATCATTTCCTCTCTCAAAAGTACCTATACCTTTGGATGGCCAGGCCACAGCCTGAATCCCAAAACCAGCTCTTTGGAATCACACTGGGGCAATTCCAGGGTCACCGGGAAGAGGGCCATCCCCTCATTTGTCATTGCAGGGGTAACTTGTTTTATTAGAATTGTTTAGGCAGGATGAGGCTGAGCCAGGGAGTTGAGTTCCCTGTGATCAGTACAGTGTTGCCAGTTGAGAGAAATGAGGAGTTCCGTAAGGGAGAATATTTTCATTCCCATTGGATCCGCAGGACACAGAAATCCTGCATTGGGAAATACGTGCTCATTAGCAGAAAGCTTTTTCATTTAAATTGCCATGAATATATGAGGCTTATTTTACCACAACAATGATGGAAGGCTCTCTGAGACAGAGTCAAACAAACTGCAACAATATAGTGAGGTGACCTGGGTATTTATGTGTGCAATCCTTATTAGCACAGTACACCTTGTCACTCAGCTGTCCCTTGTGCCTGTATCTGAAAATTCTGAGTCATTTTAGTTTACTCTCTACCTCACCTGAAAGTGGTAAATTTATTTCCTTATTCTGTGATACTTTTGCAAAAAATAAATCCTGAAAGATGTGAAGAGCAGAGCATAAAATTATTTTAGGAAGAAATATATTCTTCTCTGCTTTTTTCGAGAAAGTGTTAGTTGCATTGTAAGGCTTGACTTTTCCTCATTATGAAAAACTGAAGGGGCAGGGGAGGTTGTGGCACATGTCATTGCCACGGACATCTGAGATGGGACCATTAATTTTGCGAACTCATCCTAGAAAAAGTGCTACATACCTCATTGCTGAGTATCATTATGGTCACCTTCAAAGCACTCCCCTTGGGAAAGTATGTGCCAACACCACCGCCTAGTCCACCCTTCAGAGCAATTTTGGAACTCTTTCTGGAATGGCCATCAGAACTGGCCAAGGTTATGACACCTTACCAAGTTGTTTGTACAGTGCTGCCAATGTAAGCACATGGTGCCCAGTTCACAAACTTAACTTGCAGATTTTGGGTATAACAACAACTCTGGCCATTCCAGAAAAAGAGTTCCAAAATTGCTTTAAAGGATGGACTAGGCACTGGCGTGGGTGCACAGCTTCCCAAGTGAGTACTTCGAAGGTGACCGTAGTGACACTCAGCAATGAGGTATGTGGCACTTTTTCTAGGATGAGTTTACAAAATTAATTGTCCAACCTCGTAATTCTTGTATGTTTTAAATTACGTGTCTGTCTTTCAGTGATTTGTTTTTTATACTAAAACAAGAAAATGTCTTCTATGTCCTGTGTGTCATTGTGGAAGTTATTTTTGCCATGAGACTTTTTTGAAGGCATAAAGATACATGTGTGACCTTTTCAAATAATTTCTGATTTTTTTTGTTCCCCTCCTTTTCACAATGAATAATTGGAAACAATTGAAAAGGAGCAATTAGTAATTCCAAAAGTTCAAATATGAAAGGTAAATATTTGAGTAATGAATTATTTTGCCTTTATTAAAAGCCATATGTTCCACACTTAGGCCTGCACTGGCTTCATTTAATGCTTTATGTATTAATCATTATAATTAATGATATTCTATCTAAAGTCTCATGGTATATATTTACATTTTGCATCTTCCCTTAGCTAAATGATGGGTAGCTTTTACATATATGTGTGTGTGTGTGTGTGTATTGGTATTATAATTTATAATTACAGTTTATATTAATAAGGAAACTTTTCTCAAAAATACCTTAATTTGAACTAATATACTTTCTAAAAGTGCTCCAAACACTAATAGCATGAAAACTCCTCAGAGAACTGAAATCACTTTACAGTAACCTTAGGAGTATGCTGCTTTCTTAAAGCATCACGGGTGTGGCTTGTTTTTAAATCCAAATGTGTGATCAACAGCAGAGGGAGCTATTGAGAACCACTTGCCTTCTCTCACCCTGTTGCCTCCTTTTTGGCCATTTCATTACTGATCGAAAGCCACTAAAAAAAAAGGCAGAGCACAAGAAAAGAGGAAAAATTCAGATGGCCCAATTGTAAACCCTTAAGAGGTCTGTTGGTACATTTACTCAGCAAGAAAGAAATTGCAAACTGCAATACTGGCGAGAGCAGTATTTTTAGTGAATCGCGAAGTTTATCAGTATGATCCCTGCTTCCTGTGGATAGGGTGCATAGAGAATTGAAAGGAAAGAATAATTCAATTTATGATGTCCAAAATTGGCTAGCGAGGAAAGCCATAGCAATAACACAAAGCAAAGCCAATGACCTAATGTGCAGCTAACCAAGTTCCAGGGTAAGGAAAACACCTCTTATTAGTGGTGCTTTTGTGCCCATTGATGCACTTCCTACATTGTCATGTGGTTGATATCACCAACTAGCAGAAAGCTGATGGTTAAGATGGAAAAAAAAAAGAGAGAGCTATATTAGTAGGTCCCCAAATAGTGACATTTTGTTATAACGTTGATGAGATGCCAAAGAAACTTAAGTCTTATTTATATCAATTAGCCTATGGCAAAGTCAGTTTTCTTATGTATTTCACCACAGTTCTGAGAACCTATCAATGACATTAACTGAGGACTTATAGTATATACAGTAATTAGAAGGAGTACCTCCATCGAAAGGACTGTTGAGTCTGAATGTTCTAAATAAGTAATGGGAGGACAAGGAAAATTGAAAATTACTAAAGGAATGAAAAAAATATGCAGTTTGGATCTTAACCAAAATTAAAAGTATTAGTGAAGGTGAGTGAGACAAATTTCTCAAATCCTACACCTAGATGATCCACCTGCTTTTTTACGACAAGATCAAGTGTCCCTTAAATTTGAATGTCATTCAAGAGGGGACCAAACACCCTAAGACCCCGGTGTTGCTTCTCACTCAGAGTTGTCTCACCAGCTCTTGAACCCAACTGTTGTAGAAGATTCAGGACCTTTAATTGTGTTTTTCTGTTCGGGTTTTCTTGTGTTTCTGTGTGTGCTGATGTATTCTCAGTTGTGCAGAGATATGAGAATGGCATAAAAAAGTGTCAAGTAATCTGCTGACAAAAAGGATCACTCACAAGACCACTTCTTTGAAACTCTTGCTTGCCCTGAGCATGGTGTTGTTTCTTTGATCTTCTTGGCTTCAAAACAAATTAGACCAAAGGGCAAGTTTCATAGGCAGATGTTTTGGGTTGCTAGTTTGAGTGGTATTAGATCTAAGACTGAAAAATGAGACATTACTAACATATTTTGGCTTTTATTTTTTTTAGGGTATAATCACCAACAGATGAATGAAGGACACAGGCAGAAATCTTCTGAATTTTACAACCGCACGGCATCCGAATCAAATGTCTACTTGAACAGTTTCCACTACCCAGATCACGGCTACAAGGACCAGGCCTTTGATACTTTGAGCCTAGACAGCTCTGATAGCATGGAGACCAGCATCTCTGCTTGCTCACCTGACAATATCTCTAGGTAAGATTTATTTGTAGGTAAGGTTTCTGGTTTGGAAAAGGACCTGTTGCCTTCAAAAGGTAAAAACATCCGTTTGGAGGAACGTACGTACATGTACAAGCTCAAATTTCTGAGACGTAAAGAGTCTCTAATGCAAAGAAGGTTGGGTGTCATGGTGGCCCTTAAAAGTAATGTGTCCTGTGTGACTTAGCCAGTCAGACGTCATAGAATCCATGTTTTCTTCTTTATTTCTTTACATTTGAGTTCACCTGTGTTTGAGTACACCTCTTCAAGATTGATTTGCTTCTGTTGGTTGACTCCAAGCTTCATGAGAACTGTTTTTGATAACATAAAGAAAGAATTTTCAAGAATAGAGTAAGGACTTAGAAGGATTTCTTACCCTTTTGTTTCATTAAAAGGGAGGCTTTCACTAAAATTTCTGTAAGGATTTAATAACCGTTCACATTTGTCACATTTGTGTTCATATGGTGAGGCAAATGAAGGTGGTTTTATGAAATTAGGACTAGAGGCACATCTAAAACATAGATCTAGTCATGGTACTCTTCCCCTTCAAAAACTCTGATGTGCCCTACTACCTCTTTTTTTTTTTAATTAATTAATTAATTAATTTAAAAATTTATTGGGTGACATTGGTTAGTAAAATCACGTAGGTTCCAGGTGTGCAGTTCTTTATCATCTGTGTGTTGCATTGAGTGCTCACCACCCAGAGTCATTTCTTTTTCCATCACCATGTATTTGAATCCCCCTCCCTCCTTCCCCACCCCACCTTCCCCCTTTCCCTCTGACAACTACTAAACTGTATTCTGTGTCCCAGAACTTTTTCTTCTGTTTTGATTGTTCATTTATTCTGTTCTTTAGATTCCAGTAGAAGCGAGATCATATGGTATTTGCCTTTCTCCGTCTGACTTATTTCACTTAGCGTGATATCTTGTAGTTCCATCTATGACCCTACTAACTTTATTCAAAAATAAAGTCAGACCCCAGAGCATGGCGTAGTAGATCCAGCCCAACTCCCCATTCTTTCTCTCCTGATACATCTTACAGAGCTTCATATCAATTGACAGGGCTATGAATGCTCAAGTCTCTGTGCCTTTGACCATATAGGTCCTGGCCCAGGAATCGTGTAGTTTGTTCTTTCATTCATGTACATGCTCCTTCATTCCACAGACACTTGTAGAATGCTGTACAGTCAGCCATAGGCTGGAGTGGCCTCATACCAACTGACTGGCAAGTGCCAAATGTGCATATCGCCTCCCAACTCTGTGATCACTCATGTCATGTTGGTAGTTTGAAATTGGATGTGGTGGAGAATGTAGTCCACCTAAGTCACCATTTGCTATGTATCAGTGTTTTTGTTTTCCTCTAGAGATCTGGTTTTACCAACTCACTCCTGTCTATAGACAATTCATCCTTTCATCTGATTATTCACAAAACCTGTACTTAACAAGCACTGATAATATCTGGCATTGCAAAATATTTATACCATCCCCATCTGCCTCCCATTGGAGCCTGGAGAAACTCTCCTCATCCTTCAACACTCAAACAAGTTGGAAAGTCATAACATTTTGCCTTTCTATGCACTTGATTTTATACACACACACACACACACACACACACACACACATTACTTATCACATTTCAGTATAAGTTTTTGTCTTTAATAATTAGTTGGTGAATTTCTCAATGTCAAAGAGGATGTCTAATTATCTTTTAGTTTCCACACTCAGGAGAGACCTTGGTGTATGATAGATATTCAGTCAGTGTTGGATGAATAAATACCTCAGGATATAGCAGAATAGAAATATTTTCAATTTTGATATTTTTCTGCATTTGATCTATTACAGTTGACTGAGAACCGTTGTGATTTCACCCAAGAAATATCCAATATCCAATAGATGTTAACTGAGCACTTGTGTGTCTCAAATGAAAATGTCTAGTTGAATAATTGCCATCCAACAAACTTCCCTATGTGGGAATGAAGCCACAGGCTGGGAGCAGGAATACTTGTTTGACCTTGGGCTTGACCTGACAACTAATTGTGCTACTTGAAGCAGATCTCAGCATTCCCTTGGTCCTGATTTGCTAGTCTGTGAAATGAAGGGATTGTTTCCTGAATACAAGGGGATGATAGGTTTTAAAAACATTTTGATGGAAAATTACCACCATGTAAATATAATTTCTTTCTTTACAAAGCCTTGAATAATTTTCTCTCTCCCTCTTAAAAAAAATGAGTGACAGTAATAGAGGGAAAGCAGTATCAGCAAGGTATGCTTACCTTTGTTTAGTGTTTCATAAATAAAAAGAATATGAGAGACCCAAATGTAACCAGACATTATAGCCAGGAAATTTGGGAGCTGGGGGAAAAGAAGGAAAGGATAGATGCTGCATTCCGTGCTAAATAGATTACAGTGTATTTTACTTCTTGCATTAATGGGTACAACATTAATACTACTGGATACATCCTTTCAGAGAAGTTCCTGGCAGGGGGGAGGAAGCATGAAAGCAATCACAAAAATGGTATTATTGCTTGTCCCAGGGGAATGACCTAAATTTAAGGAGGAAATTATGTAATAATAAAGATGATTTTTCTTTGCTGCCATTATTATTTAATGTTAGGAGGTATAGTGTTTCACTTTATTCAGTAATAGAAGATGCAGTATTTTCACGTTAAAACAATGTTAATGTGACTGTTTTGAGAAAGACAGTTGAGTATGTAGAACAGTTGGGCATCAAGCCATCTCTCGCCCTGAAGGTCCTCTGGCTATGCCCACTGCCCTGAGGAGGCTGTCAGAGCCTTGCCCGCGGGACAGAAAGCCTGGAACTTGGAGTAATTATTCATAAATGATTACTGTCCAATGTAAACTGATCAACACGATGCGGTGATTTTCAATAACAGGACAAAACAGAAGTCGGTAACTCAGCAACTATTATATAATGATAACGTTAAAAGAGAGAACATAAATGCAGCAGTTTGGCTTCCCAGTGTAGTCATTGCAGAGAACTTCCCACATTTCTCTGGCACTGTTTACTTAGTCGTTATTTTGAAGACATCAGACTCCTTCCCCTCCTCCCTAAGAATTGTGAGCATATTATAACAGTGTTCCTGTGGTGAACTCATCGTAGCTTGACGTTTTTCTTTTGAGCCATCATTAATAAATAAAAAAGGGTTTTCCAATCTTGATGGTTTCCTTCCTCCATTTCTCGCTCCTCACCTCTTCTTCCCTTCCCAAAATTTGAAATAAAAATACATCCCTCCAAATCATCACTCTGCACACCCCAGCTCTCATATCGAATGGTGGTGAACATCAGCGATGCAGCAGTAAGCACAGGAAATGACCTAAAAAGGGACCACTTGGTTTGTATTTACCAAGCCTTAGACATTCCGATCTGAACACTTCAGTACAGGGACCAGCAAAAACTTAATTTATTTTTATTTACGCATTCAGTTGATTTTTCTTGGAATAGTGTCCAAGGGTAGCAAATGAGAATAGTTCCACTGAGCATGCCATATTAAGAAAACAGCAGTATTGAAAAGTGATCATTCCTGGCAGGTAGTTATGTGTGGTCATGATCATGTTCCATAGTTACTTCGCACAGAACCGGCCTGGCAGTGCTAGCAGTTGTGGATAACCAGTCAGCACAGCCAGAAATTACTAACAGTATTTATTTCATTGTGCTGTCAGAGCTTCTGAATGTCAAAAACTTGAAGCCAAAGTCAAATATGCCCATAAAAGGTCTAGTTTAAAAAGGAAAGAGAGAAATTTAAAAAGCATTTCATTTCTGTGCTGCCACCTACCCTTAAAAAAATCGTACGCTACACTAAGATGAATTTATACCATAATGGAAAATAATATGGTGAGTAATAAGTTTGGAATGTATATTTTGATAGCACATCCTTAATGGGGAATTTTTGAACCTAGGTGGAAAGAGAAATAAGGACTAATTTTTTTTTAAGATTTTTTTAAAAAATTATGCGTTAAAATACCCTGAAATTATACATATTTTAAAGAGGTAATTCCATGCTGAAATTCTAGTGACATAAACTTACTCTTGTGGTTTATTATGTCACAAAAAGCTATTTGTAGAATTACAGAATTACTCAGAATTGTGGGTACAGTTGCCCTTCACTTTTTGTTGAGACATCATTTTTGTGTCTATCAGAAAGTTCCTGGAGCTGGACAATATTTTGGCTTTTTCAGCATCAGTACTTACACTGTAAACAAACTTAAAGCTAAGAAAACGGGTCTTAGACAACAATAACTGAGAATTAATTCTGCATAAAAATCTTTATTCTGCTAGAATTACTGAGTTGACTTATAGAATGTAGTATTCTGAATACCGCCTACAATGATACCTTATTATTACTATAGCTATTACTAACTTACTAAGTCGTAATCTTGTGCTCATATTTTGAGAAAATGTTGATTGTTCATGATAGCATAAATACCAACAGCTTGTGTGTGATAGGAGAAGTAAGGCTAGGTATAGGATTGAGAGCAATCCATGACTGAACTTGGTTTTTTAAGATACTTTAAGCAGAATTCCGGATGTTTCTAATTTCTTCATTTTAGGCAAAGTTTCTTATTCTGCTTTCTACTCTAGATGGTGTTAACCAAACAGGTTGGGGCTGTAAAAAAAAAAAAAAAAAGAACAAAAAGCAATTCAATTGAATGAAAAGGTTACAACCTGGGAGGCACAAATTCAGGCAGCAACCTGAATTGTGCTGCAAAAAACAACAACAACAAAAACCCCAGCAGGGTTTTATAGAGGCAAAATATACAAGTGTGGTTCTCATTTTAGTCCTCCATGCAAATGAAGGATTCTGGCTAACTTAACAGGGATTGGTTCGTTATAATATGCAAATGATGGAGCTGAAAAGTAAAGGAGGATGTAAAATCCATATAGGAACATGCAGCATTTGTTTCAGGATGTTTATGG
This sequence comes from Lyroderma lyra, assembly GCA_004026885.1. NCBI lineage: Eukaryota > Metazoa > Chordata > Mammalia > Chiroptera > Megadermatidae > Lyroderma > Lyroderma lyra. The sequence goes on along the minus strand of PVJL010001749.1, from coordinate 61,459 downwards.
CTCAGCCTTGAGCTGAGTTTAGCGACAGGTTAGCAACTTAATAGCAGCTCTGAGAACTGAAGCAGAAGATGTGCATAAGCCCAACTTCCTCAATGGCCTCCTGACTTTACGTGACTCTCTTAGTAATGCTCCTTCTATTTTATTTTCTGCATTATCAATAGTCAACACCCAGTGTATGCATTTTATTCTAGGGAGGGCTCTCACAAAATACAGAAAACCACCTGATTTCGGAGGGGGTAGCCAACTATCAAAGGGAGCATAAATGTCAGATCATGTGGAAAATGGTTGAGGAGGAAGTGTTAGAGAAGAGAGGACATGCTGTGTTCTATTATTCAAGGAGCTACTAAATAGAGAAATAGTAGACATTTTATAAGGGGTAATAATTTTCTTTAGCTGAAAAACTACAGCAAAGATTAATTAAAAACATTCTGTGCCACGGGCTTTTCATTTAGTGGTAATATTGGTGCACTAAAGGCAGTCCTGGAAAAATGGTATATGTCTTTATGGAAGATTTTGTTTTGCTTATGTTTTGTTTTTTGCTTATTTACATCTGGTATGATAATGTTCTTACTTGCTTTTTTTTTCCTTTTTCTATTTTTTCTTTGCCTCTAATATGACTATTAAAAAGGAGCATCAAATTTTGCTAAAAGATAATATCAGTCAGTATCAAAAACCTTAAATCTGCTATTTAGTTACCTTTACACTGATGTAAGTTTTGTTCTTCTTTACGAGTATGAATATGGTTATTACCGAAGTGGTCAGATACAAAAGAAATCTTCAGTTGATAAAATAGCAGAATATTACCATGTAGAGAAGGTAGGCAAAACTAGCCATCTTTATACCATTGCTGTAACCCAGTATCATCAGCACTCTTTAGCAATCACTAGATCAGAAATGTGTGTCTACCTTATGAAAAAATGTCAGGAATTGTGAGGAGTGGAAGGAAGTACTACTTCTCTTATGGATGGACTTGAGAAGGCAATGTGAGTGTCATGTGGTACAGGTTATGCATTTTAAAGCTTATCTTCAGTGACTTCAGACTCTCTCGTTGCATGGGAGGTGCTAGCCAAATGACATGTCATTTGTTGACATTTTCACATGCCATAGTATTGGTAAGCCTAGACTTCGCCCTAAATACCTATTGCAGTTGCATTTGCTTTTCACTGCAGATGCAATTCTGACCCCAGAAAAAGTATCAAATGGTGGCAACATAGTATCATAGAGTACCAAAAGTTTTGCTGCATAAAAAGTGACTTAAATATCAAGGAAATATTAAAAATCAACAATAGCAAAAGTGTGGCTATAGAGAACAAGTGTTTATGAATAAAAGTTAATTAATTTTTTAAACAAAATAACCAAGGTAGCTTTTAAAGTATATGTAATAGTTAAATAAGTGGCTCTAGGTGCCAAAATGCTATCAAGTCATGAAGTAGTAAATGTTAACATGTACTTTCTATCAAGTGTTTTCAGAAAACACAGTTCATTTAGAGCAAAAATTAAAACATTTATGGGAACTTTGACAAATAAATAGATTAAGTAGAAATATTATGAAATAAACTGAAAACATCCTGAAATTCTAAATTCTAAAATATAAACAGAACTATTGAAAATTGAATAAATGTTTGTACATGCTCCCAGTATGTGCTCAGATTACAAATCATTGAAAAACCATAGACTGAAGATATTTTTTTTCTAACCAAGTTATTTGCAACCAGTTCATCTGGATAGGTTTCATGTGGTTTCAGGGTCATACTTCAACCAGTGAATGCAAGCTGTAGAAAGATAGATTTTGATTCAGGATAAGAATCAACATTCTAAAAATACTGTCCTGAAAACAAAGGGGTGGACACAGTGAGTCTCCTTTAACTAACAGCATTCAGGCACAAACTAGATGAATAATGGGGATACGGTACAAAGAACTAAGGGATAAATGGGGACTGTTGGTTTTTTTTTTAATTGGTGAGTTTTTAAGACCTAAGACTTAGTGAAACTCAGATTATTTCGAGATGGGAGACATAAGACATACTGTATTTTTCCTTGTATAAGAAGAGCCCCCACTTTTCTAACCTAATTAAGAAACCCTCGCAATTGGTTACACCCATGAATAAGACGACCCCCAATTTTTGGTCTAACAATTTTAGACAAAAGTATTATACATGGAAAAATATCATATATATCTGATATCACAGACACTATAGAATATAACATAAGTTTGTGCTGTTTTATGGCTTGCACGTCTCTCTTAGCCTTTCACTGTTGAGTTGGTAGAATGTGTCCCTTTTCCGTTCATGAAATTGGGTATTCTCCATAAAGGAGAATACACATTCCTGCACAGATATTAAAGACTTGTTTTAAAATTCTTCCTGGCTAAAGAAAACAGAATTTACCTTTTTCTACCTACCCCAACGGCTCATGGAAATAATAAGAAATACCCTTGGCCTCTTACTTAGGTAAAAAACACCTGCTTGAAAATTGGCCCAAGCTAACCTTGAAGCACAGCCTAATTAGGAAGCTTCTAAGGATCCAGCATTCCTCAGGCTGTCTCTCTCCCTGATAGATGCATTTTGTAATGGAGCTGGCGGACTGATTTTTCTTTTAAAAATATTTTACAGCAATTTTAGGTTCATAGCAAAATGAAAGGGAGGTACACATTTCCCATATATCCCCTGCCCCCCACATGCATAGCCCCCCCAGGTATCAATATCCCCCACCAGAGGGGTACATTGGTTGTGAGCGATGAACCTCCACTGACACATTACAATCACCCAAAGTCCATAGGTTTACCTTAGGGTTTGCCCTTGGTGCTGTACATTCTGTGCATTTGGACACGTGTAATGACATGGATCTATCATACAGTGTCCTAGAGAGTATTTTCACTGCCCTGAAAATCCTGTGTTCTGTCCTTTGATCCGTCTCTTCCTCCCTCGTCCTGTCTTTCAAACCACTGGCATCCCCTGGTCTTTCCATTGTGTCCATAGTTTTGACTTTTACAGAATGTTACACACTTGGAGCCACATAGTATGTAGCCTTTTAGGTTGCCTTATTTCACTTCGCACTATGCGTTTGTTTCCTTCGTGTTTTTTCTTGGCTTGATGGCTCATTTCTTTGTAATGCGGAACAGTATTCCACTGTATGGACGTAGAACAGTATATTTAGTCGTTTACCCACTGAAGGACATCTGATTGCTTCCAAGTTTTGGCAAATATGCATAAAGAAAGTAGCTATAAACATCTCTGTGCACAGTACTGATTTTCAGATCACCTATATGCACTATTACTGTGGTTATTTATCTGTTCAAAAAACTCTTCAATTATTAAAAAAAAAAACAAAACCAACTCTTAGCCTTATGTTTGAAACATCCTAGGTTTGAGTTGATCCAAATATGGTTTTGCAAGATTATTTGGAAGAATAACAATTATCTTATTTTTATATGAATTTATTTTTATACGGCTAACACAGGAATTCCTACTGTGTGCCAGGCTTTATGCTATAGGGGAGAGAGACACAGAGAATCTAGAAAAGAAGACAGATATTTAAATGATTATACAAGTATACATGCATAGGAAACAACTCTGATTCTCCATGGCTGGAACATTAAAGTAAATAAGTTTTTACCTAGACCATAATCTCTCTTTTCCAAAATAGCAATATAAAATGTAAGCAAGTGAAAAATAAAATAATTTTGTTTCAACGTTTCCAAGTTTTTTTCTTTCTCTATTAGTTATCCTAAGTGTTCTTGCAGCTTTCTCTGTTTTTTTCTTTACTTGTTTGTGTGATGTTTTTCCCAAGATGCATTTCTTTTGAAAATCTTGAATCTCTTTACGCAGTTTCCACATTGATACGGTAGATAGGTATTATTAATAAAACCAGCCACCATTCCTTCCATTCCGCCTATAAGAGGAATCATTTTTTAACTGGCATCATTTCTTAAGATATAAAATGTCCACATGTACAGTAGACTCTCCATTAACTGGAACCCAAGCAACGAGTAGTCTCAAGCAAGCAGCAAAAAAGCAAATAATACTTTAAATAAAAATTAAAATAAGATCTCAGCATGTTATGCCACTGTACATCATGTAAAAACTGACTTTGCATAAGAGGCGTAGGGCCTCAAAGCAAATAGATAATTCATTTATTTTTCAAGAAAACTGCGCACAAGTTTGCTAGTATAGCATCATCTATAATGTATAATATGATGTATAATAATGTATTATGATGTATAATAAATCAGAATCCGCCCACATCCACTTCTCCCCATCCCGAACTAGCTACATCATTATATTCTGATGGTCCTGATACGAAGTCTACCCAGTTAACTCTGTACCCCTATGCTAACAGTTTTAAGTGTGTATGTGTTTTTTTCTAAGTTACTTGAAGTTTAAAAATTGTTAATGAAGTTCATTAAGTTGAAAAGTTTATTGACTTCCATTTAACTAAAATTGCACACTGTGTTCACACAGCTGTTTTTATAATATAACTGTTACATTGTTTGTCTTCATTTGTCTTAATTTACTTTTAATTACTGTATTTTAATATTAATATGAAGTCAATACAGAGTTTAATGTATAGTGTGGTATAGTATGGGGGTATAGTATTAGTTAGGCCTGTTTTTAATAGCAACTCTCAAGCAACCAAAAATTACATTTATATCCAGCAGCTACCAAGCCCCGTGGGTGCTGGTTAACTGAGAGTCTGCCGTATAAAGGCACAACAGAAAAGCAGCTGGTAATACATGTTTCCAAACCAAACAAAGTGACTTTAAACCTTAGGTGTCATCTACATGGAAATTTGACGAAAGTCTTCTTGGGCTGGCATCTCTGAACAATTAAGTGAACAGGAAGACCTGCCATAGGCCATAATCTTTAGACTTTGCAGGAAGCATTTAGAGAACACTATAAAATTTGGTTTCTATTTATTTATTTATGAGTAAAGCACTTTACCTTGATATCATTTTGCCAAAATATATATATTGCCTATATTTTGTCTACTACACTGAGATAAGGCAGTATCACCTACAATTTTCAGAGTTGAATTAATTTGCCTCTTCAGACCAGTGATGGTAACATCCTTTAAATCATACTGGATTTTGTCATACACCTTCATGGAACCTCTGTGTGTGTGTGTGTGTGTGTGTGTGTGTGTGTGTGTGTCTGTGTGTGAGTTTGAAGAGACATCAATCTGCAACAATATTCTTGAAAGGCTTTTGTGTTTTATTCAGTGCCAGCACTTCAAATATTGCCAGAATAGAAGAAATGGAGAGACTTTTGAAGCAGGCTCATGCAGAGAAGACACGGCTGCTTGAATCCAGGGTAGGTTTAATATCTTTCTGTCAGAGGTCAGTGATGTGATTCAAAACGCCCTGCCACTTGCCATCAGAGAGCTGTCCTCAGGCTTTGCTAAGCAGTGTGACCATGGAGTTGTCACTCAACCTTTCTTGGCCTTATTTTCTTATCTGAAAACTAAGGTTGTTGAATGATTTTTTTAAGACTCCTTGCTGCAATACAATTTTTCATAATTTAAAAAATACATAGTGCTAACATAGACCAAAATGAATACTTCGTATTATGTGTTCCCTTGGATGGCCACTTTGCCTGCCAAGGAACAAGCAGGAATATCATGTCTTTATGCATTCTCCCTTTCTCGTCAGCTTGCATTTACTACACTATTGTAACATTAAAAATCCCACGTTATTGCAACTGTATTTATAGTTAGAATCAGAACTTCCTTAGGAATCCCCCAGAATGCCTGCACATCCTGCCCCAAAGGGCACCTCCTTTCCTCTTCTGACTTCCCACGTGCTTCCTCTGCGACCTTCGAACAGGAAGCCGCAGAACAACAACAGGAATTGGAAGGACTTGGGCTTGACCTTTGGTTAAAAGACAGCAGTTGAAAGAAAGATGAAATCTCATGACTAGTGTTAACTGACAATGTGTGAGGCTTTTTTTGAAAAATGGAAGGTTGTGCTCATCAAATGACTGAATGTGAGCGAGATTTTCACTTAATTGTTATTTAACTTTAGTTGTTGCATTTTTGCATAGGATGGTTTTGAAACCTCCGTGGGAGATGATGACGGGTGTTTTAGACTAGGTTATATATTGTTAAGGGACTCAATTATAAACCAAAATTGTTTAGTGAGAATTTACTTTTTGGTATATTAACTGGAATCGTTCAAGCATAACCAGGATGTCTTGTTCTGCCTAATGATATTTAGGAACGGGAAATGGAAGCCAAAAAACGAGCTCTGGAAGAAGAAAAACGACGCCGAGAACTCTTGGAAAAAAGATTGCAGGAAGAAACTAGCCAGAGGCAGAAGTTAATTGAAAAGGAAGTAAAAATAAGAGAGAAACAAAGGGCACAGGTTGGTGGGTCAATCTGAATAGATAAGAGCATATTGCCCCCTAGTGGCCGTTCTGTAGCGGAAGCTAATGCTGTGTCAGAGAATCTTGGGTTTTGCTGCGAATTAGCTCTGGATGTGTCATGGCTAAGGGAAGCGTGTGTTAGTGGGCAAAAAAAAAAAAAAAGCTTATTTCAAAACTTACTGGGGACCTACTAACCTAATTATTCTTTTCTGTCCTCATGCATGGAACATTTTGATGGTGAAAGCACTTTTTCTTCTACCCATTTTGTGGAGTACATTTGAAAGAATGGGGTTTCGGCGGGGGGCGGGGGGGCGGTGCCACTTTGAAAAATGCAGCAAGGTTTGCTACTGAAAAAAGATAAAACACTCAAACTAAAGCCCTGGTTTGAGGAATATTAATAGGAGAGGTTAAAACTTCTTTTGTAAGCAAATACTCTAGAACAGGATAATTTTACCAGCCCAGGTTCTTGGTAGTGGTGTTAGTATTTTTTTGGTTTTTTTCCAACCACTGTATTGTCACATGTGTCACCTTTACTACAGCAGTGCGCACGAGGTTACTGAGCTACAGCAAAACTCTGAAAAACTATCTGTTTGGTTTAACTTCTTATCTTGGTCATCATAGACTTTGAATCTTTGTTCTTATCACTAGGGCTGTTTCCATAATGTATGTTTTCTGAAAAAATAAAATTTTGTTGAATACAATGTAATTTAAAGTTCAAATTAGTTTTACCAAGGTTTACTAGACTTGCAGGTAAAATTTCCCTTTTTCTTTGTAGTTGCTGGCAGTTGGATAGTATAGCAGTGAGAAACTATCTTTAAGATTTTGAGGGATCAATAAATCTGTGACATCTGTCTACAAAGTACCACAGAATCAAAGACAAAATCTTAAAATTAAACTACAAATGAAAATGTGTTCATTTTATTTTATTATACAAAACCTCTGCCAAATTTTGATTCACAGTGAAGATCATCCATGCTTGTTTGGTATCTGAAGCCAAGCCAAAAAGTGCAATTCTATTTTAATCCGAATTATAAATTTTGCTTCCAAGTGTACAATTAGGTCATTTCCCCTAAGGCAAAGGGGTGAGGTAATTTAACAGGATAAAACAAAACATAATTTTAGAACTGTTATCCATGATGATCTCTGCTTCTTAGATTAGATGAACCTCTACCCCAGCTGTAGTAAAATAAAACACATCTATATCCATCTCTTTGGTGTCTTGTCCTGGACAACTCATTTGGGTACAACTTCTTACCTTATTTTAGCTTCACTTTGCGAAACATCCGTGTCTGCCTTCAGTTTCTATTAGCAAGTGTATGGAAGCCAATGTGTAAAGCTTTGGGGGTTCTTGTCAGAGTGATACTTACTAATAATTGCCCATCAATCACGTCATGTCTGTGATTATTTAAGAAGAGTTATTGTGAAGTTTCCAGGAAAATTCCTGGAAACTTTATGGTGCAGGAGGCCTTATCTCTAGAAAGCAGCCCAGATAACTTCATACCTCATTTCTTAGTGTTTTTAAGTGCTAAGTACCTGTTTTAAAGCTAAGATAAATGACCTTTTTTCCATTTTCTTATCTGTCCATTTCAAGGAATAGAATCTGCTGGCCTGAGTTTAACCACTTCCTCCCACCCCATATTGTAGCATCCTTCTTAAAATCCTATCTATTTTTTAGACTCCAAATGACGATGTTTACCTTAATTTTTCATAATCACATAGACATTTTAATGCTTATGCCTTTCAGTTTATTTCCAATTCTAAACCTAAAATGAAACAAATAATTTATTATAGATGTGATGGGTTTACTTTTCCAGGCTCGACCTTTGACACGGTATCTGCCTGTTCGGAAGGAAGACTTTGATTTGCGGAGCCATGTGGAGACTGCTGGCCACAATATTGATACCTGTTATCATGTATCAATCACAGAGAAGACCTGCCGAGGATTCCTCATCAAAATGGGTGGAAAAATTAAAACTTGGAAAAAACGTTGGTTTGTTTTTGATCGGAACAAGCGTACATTCTCTTATTATGCAGGTGGGTAATAAAAAAAATTTAAGTGATCTATGCAAATCAAGAACCCTCTGTTAAAGATCAAAGACATTAAAATTCAGTATAAACAGGTAGATTGGTAAGCAATAGAATTAACGGCAATATTAACTTTGTAAATGTATGTTATTTTATATTCAGATTGTACAGTCCACATAATATGAATTTCCTCTTTGAAATAACCAAAATTATGTTATTTTAAAAGTGTGAATTTGTCTATTCTAGTTCTGAAATGAACTCCAGTCCAAATAAATATTAAATTTTTTTTTAGATCAAAATATTGTGTTTTAAACCAGGAGCCCCCCCCCCCACCAAAAGCTTATTTATTTATTTATTTATGGTCATGTTTAAGTCACATACAATGAGGCAGTCCTAGCTGACAGTCATTCAATGGTAGTTTATAAACTGGAATGGTTTTTTAAGCATAGAGAGTAAAGCTTATCAGTGAACTAGTGAATAAGTATTAAGTGATTGAAATAGTTTTGGATACTTAAATGATGGATTATAAGGAACATACCCAACATAATCTTGACATAAATCCAGTAATATCAGTGTACTTGTCCAGCAGCCTTTTATTTGCTGTTGATCACATGCCCATTACTACCATAAGTATACCTCTGCCCTCGTTCCAGCTGCTGAGGAAGAGTCACATCGTACCAGAGTTTATGAAGAAACTCTGCTTTGGGTGACCATATCAGCACTTAGGAGCATTGTCAGGAATTGGTAAAAAGTCTTATCAGTGTGATAGATTGAATATAACAGCCCAGTCATTTATTCTATCGTGTGAGGTCAGGATATGTTTATGAACAGAGGTGTGAGAAACAAAGAAGCATGTGGAAACAAAGGAAACACTGCTTACGGAGCCCCAAATTAGGGTGAGGTGAGGGTCGGGGTAGACGTCTTTCAATTAGGAGCTCTTAGGAGCTCTTTCAGGGGAATTCTAGTGACTGTGGTGGCTAGTGGACTGAAGTGAATGGCCTGACAACCCTGTTTCACCTCTAGGGCTTTCTGACCTTGGGTTTTATAAGAATCCAGAGACACTCTCCTCAGTTAATGATAGAAAAGATGCCTATTTAATAAGAAATGCCAATGCAAAATGTGTAAACCAAACTTTGCCATGTGCTAGTCTCCTAAGACAACCTCACCCAGAATTTTCCAAAAATAAAATCTTAAAATAACTTTAGACGAAATAGCTTCATTTTTCTCTGAAAGCCTTATTTTATTTTTTCATCTGTCAGCCAGGTAGGGTTTTAGTGCCCTTTCCTCTTGACTCTTATAAATGAGTTTTTCCAAATTCCAACTTCTTAGTGACTGGTTTTCAGTTTTTTATAAACACCAAAATCTTTTCAGTATATGTAAGATTACTCAGAATCCTAATACCTAAAATAGACAAAATATATATTTAATTTAGCTCTTTTGTATTTATATATTAAATAACTAGCCATGAGAATTAGTTTCACAGCTTGTCGGTGAAGTGCATGACCATGGTTATGTGTGATGGAGCCATGAGCACTGAAAGCTAAGTGTGGATGGTGCCCTTGGCTTCTGTGCTTGGCCTCCTGTGTATTAACTGAGTAATACTGGCAGGCTCTAAAGAAAGTTGAGGCACAGAATATATACCTGTAACTTAGTAGGATAATGCGATTGAAACAGAATGAATAGCGTTAGCTAGTCAACTTAAAATAGTATTATTTGTTCTCTTAGTTCACAATGTCCTTGTAAGACCTATATTTTTCAGAGTTCTTTGTCATGTATGAAGTGCCCTACAAACAAAAGTTTCACCCCTCAGTTTTCTGCCAGCTTGAAACATTGACAAGGCTTACTTTTGTCTCCAGATTTTATTCTATGTCTGTTTTCAGAAAACCAAGTATTATTGCATTCCCGTCAGTATTGCAGAATCATTTCCAGCAAATGTTTGAGAGACACGCTGGGTTAAATGCAATTAAACAGCTTTATTTTTTACTGAACTTCTCAGAACTATTGTTTTTCAGGTTAGCTTTTGATTGCTGTTGTCAATAAAAAAAGGACATTTATTAGTAAAACATTGAAAATACAACAAAAGTCTACATAATGAAATTGCCTCTTTCCCATCACGAAAGTTCTGACCGCACTGTTAAACCGGAAATAGCCTTTCAGATTTTCTGTTCATTTGTATGTGTGTTTCAATATGTGTATCTATTTTTTCTTGTTTAATTTAGTTGAGACCAAATTATTCGCTCTATTCATAACTTCTTTCACATAATAGTGTTTCAAGGATTTTCTCTAATGCGCACATGCAATTTACCTCCCATCTCTCCAGTGCCTGTGTGAATCCCATTGTATGACTGGTCTGCAATTGAATCAGTTCCCTGTTAAAGTTCAAGCAGATCTTTTGCATCCTTCTGCTATAACAAAAACAAATCTATGTGCATATGCATGAGTAGCTCTTATACAATAAAGTTTTAGCAATGGAATTGCTCAGTAAGAGGACTTGGGGTATTTTGAATTGTGTTTGTTTTACCAAATTGCTTTCCAAAGGGAGCTTTTTCTTATTGCACTTCCACCACAAGGTATGATAGTCTCTTTCTCTGCATCCTCATGCATGCTTTTAAAATTCTTTACTATACTCACATGCATTATGAACCTTGCTGGGTTTAAGTTACAAAATATTTGAAGAGCTTAATAGATCTCAGAATGATGCTGTTTGATCGGTTCGTGGTTTGGTTGGTTGAGGGTTTTTTTTTAAATGTTTTATTTGGTTTTCATGGCTAATTCGATGAAATCTTAGAAGCAGTTTTGAAAATGCTGCATTGAAAGGACATTAAATTATTGACATGAAGCTCTATTGAGAACAGGAAAAACAATCAAGAGTGCTGGACAAAAATATGATAAAAAAGAAATATAAGTAGAATATTATTTTAAATTACAAGTCACAAAACAATTATTGCAAATTTTATTACAATAGCTCTGCATATTAATATTTCCATTCCAACGAATGTCTTAGAGAATGCCAGGAAATAATTTGTGTCATTGTCAACGGTGTTTGTACTTTGTGTGTTAACCTGACAGTCAGTAGCTGTGGGTAATGTTTTGACTGCTAATGTGCCGAAGAGCCTTGGGCAAAGTCACTTAGTCCCTTAGGTTTGGACTGGTAATTTTATCTTTTTATTTTTTATTTTTTCAATATAGAACCAGGCTAATGCAGTAACCTAGATTATCTGAATTAATCTTAATAATTTTAACACTAGATAGATATTTTATTGATGATAATTATATTGAATTATAATTTTTTCTGTCCATTAGTGATGATAAAGTATTTATTTTAACACTCATCTACCATTGCAGATAAACATGAAGCTAAATTAAAAGGAGTAATATACTTTCAAGCCATTGAAGAAGTATATTATGATCACCTCAAGAATGCTAATAAGGTAAGTATTGATTTTCAGAGTCCTACAATTTGAATGCATAATTAAGTTGGAAAAATATTTTTCTAATTTGAAGAAATTTAGATTTTTTGTTCTGACATAATGGATAGATAAGATCAGAATGATGTTGGAAAAGTTAACATAGAAGTAATTAGTATAATTATAGCTGACCTTTTTGTGAAAAAAGAAGTCATGGTGAAATGGAAAATATTATGGATATATTCGCGTGGGTCATCCTGCCAAGTGACTCTTTGCTAGGTTTCTAAGAAGGAGCTAATTCCTCATTATAAGGAAAGAGCTTAGTGGGGCTAAGATAACAGTTCATTTATTAGCACCCACAATCAGCTGGGTACCCTCCTAGAACTTCCCAAACTAGCTGTTAAAGGAATTGATGGGGCTTCCTCTGAGATTTCTTATGCAGAAAAGCCAGAAAGAAAGTCAATCTTAATAAAGGTGTTGGGACAGAGGTATAGGTTATACTAGAGCAAAAGTAATGCCTATGTAGATTTCTATAAATTGAAACTTCTGAAGAAGAATAAGCCCTCACATATGTCTGTGTTATTTAATGTTAGAATTTCAGGATATTTGTTATACATTTTTTTTCTTTTTTGATTTTTAGAGTCCTAATCCGTTACTCACCTTTAGTGTCAAGACACATGACAGAATCTACTACATGGTAGCCCCATCACCGGAAGCCATGCGGATCTGGATGGATGTTATAGTTACTGGGGCAGAAGGTTACACTCACTTCTTGTTGTAGTGAACTGGAGCTACCATCCACTTCAGGGCAGACTGCAATAATCTCTTACAAGAATGAAGCCATATTCAGCCACAGATGGAAAGAGCCCACAGACTCATCCTTTTAGCAGTGTATATTCAGAAATCCTTTCATATTAACAAAAAGTTATTTGTAAAAGACAAAGAAGGGGTTTTAATTCAAAGTTTGTTAAATAACAAAAGAATTGAAACACCTATGAAAAGAAAGCACTACTTTGGTAAATAGCATCACGTATAGGAATGTTTCTTATAAACTATTTTTATCAATTTTTTACTTGGTAAAATAAAATAAACAGTTTACGAAATGTATGTACTTGGAAATATAAAATTATTTTAGCACCCAGATCATTGACGTTATTGGTAATCAACTTTTTTTTAAGAAGCATTTTGCTGAAGGTTATTTTATAAATATAAGCAAATAAGAGCTTGGAGGAAAATATTTTTTAGGAAGAATTTTGCCCTAATTTTTAAATAGTACACCAAAACCAAAGACTTGACATGACTTCTGTTTAATACTAGTCATTTCAAGTGATGAACTTCATTTAGTGTTACTCTATGTTTTAAAATGGCACTTTAAGGCCATCAGGTGCCCAGGAAGTTGACTTCTGTTAGAAGAGTCATCACCAGCGTAAGCTACTATACATATATAGCAAACCACTTTTTGTAAAAGAAGAAAGAACAAAAAGCTATGTGTTTTAGAAAGAAGCCATCTTGCACAGGCATTCTGTCACATTGGGCAATTAAAATAAAGACAATGTTTAGTATCAGCAGCTTCTTTAGTTAAAGATTTCTCCATTCCCAGTGCTGAGAATAAAGGTAACCCGTAGCTGATTTGCTTTAGACTGTTTGATTTTTCTTTGTTGTGGAGCACACCTGTTAATTGCAGCCTCACATAATCGTAACTATGAAGTCAGAGCTGTTTTCACCAAAGAACAGACTAATTAAAATACATATTTAAAGAAGTGGTGTAGTTTTAGAAAAATGCAAATGAAGTTCAACAATGTTCTCTGTAATGTACTATTTTATTATGTATTTCTTTACAATTAACCTTTGTTACTTAGAGTTAAATTAATGTTTGTTGAATGAGGAGACTTCAGGCAAGTCTCTTTCATAACAGTTTTGCAAATGCAGTTTATCCTGGTTTCTCATGTTGTGTGTATTTGTAAGTATGAATGTCCTCTTTCCTAAAACTTGGCAAATGAATAGAAATAGAAGATAACGACGTTACTTACTAGTAAAAGGTGGTATGATTAGATTAGAAGTGTCGATAAATGTTTGTCAGGCCTGACTGGGTACAATTTTTTTTTACATGTTCAGTGTGGTTTGTGTACATGTATACATGTTGCCAATAATAAGATTTTGCAACTGGATGACACATGATTTTACTTGAATAGTGAAGGACAAAATCGCGATTGCAGATTTTTATAATCTGTTTTTTTTTCAGACATCACCCCCTAAACCCTGTAATGAGCTAAGAGAGTGAAATGAAATTGCTAAAATTTTCTTGGTTATATAAAGATATAACTTTTCTGTACTGTACTGTACTTTCTTCATAGGATTGTAAAGATATTCTAATCAACTTCATATATTGCATGATGTAGTAAACCTTTTAAATGTGTGTGTTAAAATATGGTGAGTTTGAATTAAAATGTTAACCTATTTCACATTTGAAAATAAACTCATCTCTCATTAGAAAGTTACCTATTAGTAATATGGTGAAGGTGGGATAGGTGGATCAATCAGCCAAAGTCGATTGCAAAATTTACATAAAGGATGTTGTGTGCTAAGATTATGATTTGTAGTTTGTAATCTGAAGTAATTAGAAGTATCTCTGGTCACATTCCTGTTGCAAACAAAATGAAACCCCTGGGAAATGTGACATTTTAATGTCTTTTTGCACAGATGCAATTAGTACTGAGGATTTTAAGAACTGTGTTTACTTATCCTTCTATCTGACAAGGAACAAATCATTCAGAAGTGAAGCAAAGCTCTATTGTTTTACTTTATGGTGACTTCATTTGACCCCCTCAACAAGAGTACTTAACTACCCTCAACAGTATGTCCTTTCACCTTGTTAATGAAGACAACATTTACAGCAGGCGAAGGGAAATGGATTTGTCTGCTTCAAACCCATCACTTGAAGGAAAAGTGTCTTCACTTGGGGGTTCCCTGGTGGTTCCTCGGTGGTGCAGTGGCTAGGCTTCAGCGCTTTCAACACTATGGCCTGGATTTGATTACCAGCTGGGGAACTACCCCCGCAAAAAAAAAAAAAAAGTATCTTCACTTGACACTAGCCACAATATTTTTCTGATTTGTTTGACTGATATGGGTGGATAACGGAAATGATCAATGGGTTTCCCTCCTCTTGTGTGCAGTTTTTTCCCACTCTGAGGACGATTCAGACTTTTTTTTTAAATTTTGCTGCATATAAATTGCAGGAAGACCTGCAAAAATAGAGAGAATAGGGACAGTAAAGATGGAAGAGTATTTGCATGGGAGTGTTTATTGTCAGGATATAAGAAATAGTGAACTGATGTGCTTTTGGCATCACCATTTCGATTTACTCCCTTTGGAGTCTACAACAGGCCTCATGGAAGACTGGAAAAACAGCTCAGCAACTTTTGGAGTATGTCCTGAAATAAAGCAGCTGTTCTTGCTATCTGTTTCTGGCCTCAAGAAAGAGAACATTCAGTTTTTAGTTATCCAGCTTTTCCAGTATGTTCTTATAGGACGAGTTCTGAAGACTCCAAAGATAGGCTGGCTTCACTATATTTAACCTTTGCCTTTATCTCTAGTACCAATCATTGCTCCAATAATTATGACCAAGATACTAACATAGCTTTAATCAAGTTATTATACCAACCATAGTAACTTTTAAAGGCTTTACTTGTTGATGCTTGAGACCCCCAGGAATTACTTTGAAGTGTTTTAGAACTGAAATCCAGAAACCCTTGTACCACAATTTATTCAACCATTTTTCTATTATTGGCCATTCTATTTTTTTTTCTGTTTGCCTCTAAAAATGGTTCTGTAGTGGATAATAGGCATCCTTATGAACTAGTATTATTTTCTATAGGATAATCACAAGCTGGGCCCCTTGGGTCGAAGGTCTTTGAGAATAATGGCATATTTTATTGTAACAGTTGTGGTCAGATTACTTGAGAAATGTTTAGCAATTCACACTTCCACCAACCATACATGAATACCAGTTTCCCAGCATCCTTGCCAGTAGTTGCTCTTTTTATTTTTGCCCATCTGATGGGTGGGAAAAAATGGCACGCTGTATATTTTTAATTCACATTTTTCAATTAGTGAGGTTGTGCATCATGTTTACTCTGTCAATGAAGAAACATCCAAACCTGTAGAGAATTTGTAATGAGTTTATTTGAACAAACTGGTAATAATTGCCAGGAAGCAAAATCTCAACAGATTGAGAAAATGCTCCAGGGAATGGCAGTTGTGCAGGTTATTTTATACGTTAGAATCAAAGCGGGAGAAGTAAAGAGGGTTACATGAAATCCACTGGTGGTGGATTAAAGTAGTGGGAGAAAGCAAAGTAGGAAAATCTCTGGGATTGGATAAAAAGTAAAATGATAAGACACATTACTTGTTTTACATTGGTGGGCACAGGATAGTTAATACATAATTAACATTTACAGAGGTGGTATTCAGGGACCAAGATATGAGAGGTTCTGTGGTCTTCCGCACTGGTGTGGTAGATGTGCTCTAAAGGGTCTGAAAAGATTACTCTGACATTGCAAAGGTATTTTATCTTAGGTGCTTTTACCATTCAAAAAAGTTTAAATCCATACACAGCTAAACATTTTTATTCTTTTATGATTTTCAGGTTTCAAATCTTGCTTAAGAAAGTTCCTTCTATCCCCAGACTATAAACTATTCTAAGTATTTTTAATCTTTTCAGTTTTGTTCTTCCATCGTTTATCTACTGGGATTTATTTTTGCATATAGAATGAGGGAGGGGTTAGAATAATTCAATAATCAGGCATAGAAAGAGCTAGAACAAAAACGAATTTAAAAGGGGGTGAAGGAGCAGTGAATATTCAATTTCACTCCTGGTGTTTATAGGAGCAGAATGAAGGTCAGCTCTTGGAAACATTTCCGATACAGGTTAAAACTGTCAGGGTTTGAGAGCGACTTTAATGCCGGAAGCCTAGCATTTTCTGCTTCTGCTCCCCGGTGTCCTCCGGGTGATGAGATGGTTTGCTATCTAAGTACCATTTCCTATTCGGTTCCTCTCGGCGCTTCCAGCCCTGGAATATCTACCTGCCCATTGAATAAATAGGCTACCGAGAGGCCACTCAAACATTCCAAACTGTCACAAGCCAAAACTCCCCAAGGGGAGAACAACCCCAAAGCGAAAAGCTCTTGCACATGTGCGCCCTCGCGCTGTTCCAAGTCCTGCAGGCGCTCTTTAACAAATCCGTCCCTCCAGCCAGCGGCGCATGCGCGGCCTCAGTTCCTGTGCGCGTCTGGGTAGGTCAGCGCGGGGCGCGGGGACCGCTGGGAAGATGGCGAGGTTGAGCTCGGTGGCTGTGGCTGTTCGGGATCCTTGTCGGATGTTGGGCTGGATGGCCTTCGCCTTCCACCGTGGCCTCAGTGCGTTACTTGCACCCAAGCCCGAGCAGGCGCCACGGTGGCTCCCAGGTTAGTGTCCGAAAGGCGGGAGTCGGACGCGGGTTTTCGAACACCCCCGGGTTTCGTCCGTTCTTGTCCAGTGGGTTTTTGGCGCCGCATTCAAAAATGGTCTTCCCCCATTCTCAGTATCCCCAGTTTTGAGCGTTTTAGACAATTCTGGTAAAGGCTGTGAAGAGAGCTTTGCGGCGACCCGGGATATTCTGGACAGCCCCGGCCCTTGCTGACATTAACGCTCTGTAGTTTGAGGATCCTGCGGCTCTCCGCCTGCCTTCCCTGCGTTAAGAGCCAAATAGAAAAAAATTAACAGGCGCATTTAATGCGTTTGATTATTAGTTGACTTTTTTTTTTTTTTAACTTTGTGAGTTCTGAGGGGTTTACAGATCGTGACTGTGTTAGAATGTTGAGACCTGCCATCCCTTGATTTGAGGGAATTTACAATTTGAACATTTCCTTTGTAAAAGTGTAGGCACTGTCATCAAGCCTAATTCCTGGTTTTTGTCTGCTCGATGTTCCTGCTCGGTGAAAACCATAATCATTACTTGACAAAGAAAACTTGAACCAAAAATCAGAGCACTTGCATAATTTCTTTGTCTTGGGTTTGGTTCATCCCCATCCCACCCATCACCACACCCACCCTCTCTTACATATATATGGTCTGCCTTTCTGAATTCTGCCTTCTTAGTTTTGGATTCTGTTGTATTCACACCTTGGCCGCACAGCTGTCAGATGTATGATTGCTTAGAATGGGAATTGTCATTGCACATAACTCCTTGAGTTAAAATTTTTAAACGTGTATCATTAATTTAACGCATTCACTTGTGCACAACCAAAAGGTGTGATATACGGAAAGTATCCAGCCATGTAATATGAAAAAGGGAGGCATTTGTGACTGAGTGTTTTTCCAGACAGTCTTCGTATTTGTTTCTCTAAATGAAGTATAGTATGTCATTTCATTAAGTAGAGTATAATATTCTTTTATCTATTTAGCAACCAATCATTGAGCATTTAGCACCAGCTTTGAGTTAATCCTTATTGTATAAAGATCACTTAGGATTTAATGTTAACCTATCCACTTACAACGCACCAGGATAAATAAATTGTTATTGTGTCAGAGAGAAATTCCTGTGTTGGGAAGTAATACTGAAGAGAGAATAGGAAGGATTTTTTTGAGTACTGACCTAAGGAAATGAATAATAAAACATTTTTGCAGATACAATCTGCCAACCAAAATAACTGGTTCCTACTAGCCCTGTTTTTTATTAGAACTTTTAAACTTGGCTTTTCCACTGTGCATTGAAACTTTGAAACAAGCTAACTTGTAAAAGAGATAGCTTTAAGGCCTCCAATTCAATTTTTTAAAAAGTCAACTTCTCAAATGCAAAATGAGGAAAACTTTATTAGCTCACATGGATGACACTAAGAAGTTTTTATTAGCCACAATGAAGGGGAGGAAGGTTTCATTTAATAGAAGAAATTTTTTTGGTCCAATAAAAGACTAAGGAAATACACAAATCTAATTTTTTTGGAGGGAGGAAGTGGGATTATTAAAGACTTTTTGGTTTATAGATATCTTTCTACTTTTTTTCAAGAGCAAGTATTGATTTTATAGTAGGGAAAGAACTTTAAAGGCAATGAAGTGGAGTAACCTAGTAAGATTTACCAATTGTGCTGTTATACCTAAATGGCACTAAGATCTATGTGTACCAGTCACAGAAAGCCAAACCAACAAATAAAACACAGTGATTGCAGAGTCCTATGAGAAATCTTTTTCCAAAAATGATACTATCATGTGTTTTTCAAGTTTACTTACAAATAAACTGCTCATTGAATGCACCTCAGCTGTGGAATCACGATTGGCTGTTACCATGGCCTATGATTTGGTGGGTGGAAAGGGAGTCAGTAATGAAAGGGACATAGCACCTCCTCCTTTGAAACAATTTCTCAAGGGCAGACCAAACTTGTTTCTCCCTCTTCCCAGCAGAAAGTAGAGGGTGCTGAACTCTTCAGACATTAAAAAAAATTTAAAGAAGGCAAAAATCTCACAAGACGAGGCTATAAAATTGGTCTAAGTTACCCTGAATATTAATTGATACTATTTAGTGCAGATGCTATAGCAGCAACAGGAAAATACTCTTGATTCTCTGTCTTGTTGCCTTGAAATTTCCACCTCATTATATATTTTGGAAAAATCAAGATTGAACCTTATTCAAAGAAGGTACTGTTTTTGAAATGATTTTAAAAATGTGCACAGACTAGTAACTTTAATACTTCAAGTCTGTTTTTGTTTTTCCATTAAACGGAAATAGTATTTGACATTAGTGTGACAAGAAAGTTAAGATTGAAAATATAGTTTTCCCAAAACTGTATTTACAAACTGTAGTTTATGTTTTGTGTACTTTGTTTAGCTTGCAGACAAAAGACATCAGTCTCTTTCCTTAGTCGACCAGACCTTCCAAAGCTGGCTTATAAGAGACTAAAAGGCAAAAGTCCAGGAGTTATCTTCATCCCTGGCCTTGTTTCTAATATGAATGGTACCAAAGCATTGGCGATTGAGGAGTTTTGCGAATCTCTAGGTCACGCCTATATAAGGTAGGAACAACACATTTCAAAGACAATATTACTACCATTTAGCATGGCCGTGGAGAATTTCTTCTGCTCTAGCCAATTGAATCAAATGCCAGCATGTTTATAGATTAATTTTTTTAATGGTCTGTAAATTTTCATCTTGTGATATAGGGTTCTTGTAAATGCAAGTTTTAAAAGACTTTTTTTATAAGGACTTTGTGCTACACTCAGTGCTGACAGGAAACTAAACTCTTTAGCTACAATAACCTAACATAACAACGAGCCAATGTACTAGTTGGCATTCTTGTAATCCCTTGTAATTATTATATATTGTGGTTTTCTAGTAGGGATTTAAGGCCTTTTATTTGACTGCTGTTCATTACCTTTTAAAATGTGTACTTAAAAATTATATATGTTTTTAAAAGTACAGGAAGTCCTCACTTAATGTCGTTGGTAAGTTCTGTGACTTTAAGCAAAACAATGTATAATGCAACCAGTTGCACCACAGGCTAATTGATATAAACAAGAGTTAATTTCCTATGACATCTCATAGGAAACAGCCTTGAACAAAAGGACATTATTGGTGGACCTGCTGTATTATAAAATTGGTATGATATAATTCACGTTTCCAGAGTTTCCTCTTTCCCCTCTGTAATCTGAATGTCTAAGCATACATCGAGCTATGTGTCGTTTAACTAAAAATTGGTTTCACTGTTTATAATATTTCATATTTATAATTATTTAGTAAAATAACATATTTATGTTGTTATTAGATTTACTGACCTATAAAAATCACTTATTTAGTGCCTAACTTGCCAGAAGAAATAGTATGTTTTAGTAGAGAGAGCCCAGGCCTTGAATTCAAGAAATGTGGGTTCTGGAATCAATTCTAGCAAAAACTGTGACAAGATGAGTCAGTTAATAAACAGTGACCTATTTTCTTCATCATAAAAAAGGAGAAGGTTGGATTAAAGATTATTTCTGAATTCTTTTCTAACATCAGCAGCCTAAAAATATTCATCTAAATTTTTAGAAGAGTAGTTTCACTAACAGTCACTCAATAGATCCGAGAAATATAGCTTTTAGAAATAAAATGATAAATAAATATAAATAAAAACTTTTAGACTTTTTCAGTATATTAGCAGAAATTATCAGTTATATGGATTTAGTCTTATTCTTTTTATCAAATTAACTGAATTATTTCATTTTCATGCTCAGAACTCTTTAAAAACTCTGTTCTGACTTAACTGTTATTCTGACTATCTTTTGTAATTAGGCTGTTTAGCACTGTATTGGGTGCTGTAAAATATACAAAGAATTATAAAACATGGTCATTGCCCGTAAGGATCTTTTATCGAGATGGTAAAACACAGGGTAAAGTACATTTAAGAAAGTAAGCAAAAATACTCATCAAAATGTGATGGTGTGAGAAGATCAATACACTTTATTGTATAAGGTGAGAGAAAGAAAACTGGTGTTTGAAGTGGATAGAAGAGACTTTAGAAAGGAACATCGAAGAATAGTTATAATTTGAGTAAGAAGGAAGAGCTATCCGGGAAGGGGACTACCTTGAGCAAAATATCATATCAGAAATACTGCCATCATTCTCCCTTTTTGTCCTCAAAAGATTTTGAATCAAGAAATTACCATTTTATGAGTTCTTGAATTTAAATTGTGATTATGAGAGCTATAACAAGTTCCCATAAGACATATGTGGGTTTTCCGCATTTTGAATACATGTGAAATACATTTTTTAAAGGTATATTACATAATCATGGTGAAGTTATAATGTGTATGTACTGTATTAAAATGTAGCCTGTGTATATCTTTATAAAACTTTAGGTAGTAAAGCCCTTCACTGCAATTTTATAATTAAGTTTCTTTCTGCTTTTATCAAAACTTCATTGCAATCTAATCACCATTACTATTGATTGCATTTTATCTTGTTATATTTTATCGTCTATTTATACTCCATCTTCTGAATTTACTTCTGTTGTGATTTTTGCTATAAAATTTAGGTCTTGAATGAGGAAATGGTTAGTTTTATATGTTAATACAAGAAGTGGTACATATTGCCTATATGAAAATGTTTTCCTAATGTCCTGTCACCGTGCCTGAGTCAGAGCTAAGGAATGTAACGTGTGGTTTTAGGACTGGTATTCTCTCATAGATTTGGGAATGTGTCCCACAGTATTGAGACTGCTAGGACAGACTTTTGTTACTGTTTAAAATTCGTAGACTGCTGAATATGTGTGAATTATCTTTGTCTTGGTTAGGGTTGCGTAAGAATGAACTTTAGTTTTTACTTGTAATCTATTAGTACTACTAAATGGTTATTATTTCATTTATGAGGGATTCTACTCATATTTTGCACCTTCACCATATATCTGAAAGGCAGCTGTAAAAGACGCAGCAAGTAGAGATGTTCTGTTGCCCACCAAAGCAGGGAAAGAGGAAGATTAGCTGCTACCATTCTCCCCTCTTCGCCCTGATATTTCTTCTTCATACCTTGGACTGAGGGGAAATAATAACTGAT
This sequence comes from Lyroderma lyra, assembly GCA_004026885.1. Lineage (NCBI taxonomy): Eukaryota > Metazoa > Chordata > Mammalia > Chiroptera > Megadermatidae > Lyroderma > Lyroderma lyra. Next base: position 39,113 of record PVJL010001749.1, on the reverse strand, counting down.
TTAGATTCAGCAGCTGCCTTGTTATAGTTTTTCCCCAGTGATCCAAATCATTTCATTATATGCCTAAAGAAAATTTTATTTTCTTCTTCCTCCATCATGTGAATCTCTTATGTATAAGGAATTATGTGTATGTTGTGTAAGACTGTATCACATAGTCTTACATGTATGAAACATAACATACTAGGATTTATCCATTTTCACCAGATATTAAGAATCAAAATTATTTGAAATCTTTAAATTTGAGTAAAGTAATTCTTACTTTTAACTGACACTTCTATTTATTTAGAATGTTCTGTAATATTCAGTGTGTGAGCGTTACATGTCTAGCCACTATGAACAATGCAGAGACAGAAATAAGATGGTTTTTCCCTCCACGATCTTACAGTCTCACAGGGCTAATGAGATACATACACAAACTATCTTATAAAGCAGGATATAATAAATTGTGACTGATAAAAATGAATTCTATAGGGGTTTAATTAGATAGAGATTTTTTTTTTTTCAACTTGTCTGGGAAGCCTTTCCAGCAAAAAAGGTTCATTTGGACTAAGCTCTGAGAGGGAATACTAGTAATAAAGGTGTGGGAGAAGGTATTCTAAATAAAGGAAATAGTATGAGGCATGAATGTATTAGAGCCTATTTTAAGAACAGCAAGATGATCAGTTTTGCTAAAGCAGTAATTTCTTCTGATGAAATGATTAAAGGTTAACCTGAGATGACCAGAATATAATGGTAAAAAAAAAAAATAGGCTAAATATCTAAGCTTTTATGTTGTATGTCACAGGGAGCCATTGAAGTTAATGCCATATCAATAGAACCTTTTAGAAAAAACTTGGTATAAAGTGATCCATTTGGAGAAAGAATAGTCACAGAGGTGCAGTCAGGAGGATACTGTTATAGGCTCATTTTAAGATGACAAAGGCCAAGATACTGGTCTTACCAAATTACAGAGAAAGGGATGAATGAGAGTAGAAATGAGAGTGAGTGAGGATGGTACAGAAACAGGTGGTATTCTGTACCCTGGAGAAACAAACTTGAATAAAACAGTCTGCCCTTGAGGAACGAACATCCTAATCCTGAAGAGACAAAGCTTCAGAACTTAATTACGAGTTAATTGAGTACATACAGAAGAAAGTGACTGACATATATGTCAGAGAATGTTCCTCAAAGGAGATGACATGACTTAAAGGATGACTAGGAATGTGGGTGGGGAAGGAAGTCTAGGCAGTGGAACGTCATGCAAAGGCTCAAGATTATGAAAGGATTGGGAGTAGTTCAACATGACTAGGGTTTACAACCTACAAGAATGGTATGATACTTCATGATTTATTGAGTTGAGTCCTTGAGGAGAGGTAAAATTCACAGATCAGGCTGACTTTGAGCCTGGAAAACTAGGAAGTTGGAAGGAGAAGCAAACTAAGTAGATGAACTGATGATGAATTTGATTCTAGTCTCCTCTTGCCTTTCCACTCATTTAGTAAATATATACTAAGTACTTGCCACGTACTGATCTAGACACTGGGAAACAGTGGTGAACAAAACAAAGCCTGTGCCCATATGGAGCTTCATTCCAGTGTAGGAAACGTCACAAACCAATAATCAAATATCGTATATAATGTCAAATAGCAGTATTTGCTTTGAAGAAAATAAAGCAGGATAAGGAAATAATGATATAAGGAGCACAATTTTAGATTGAATGGTCAGAGAAGGCTTCTCTGGAGATGTAACCTTAGAGCCAAAGGCCTGAATCAAGTGAGGCAGCAATCTAAGTGGATACCTGGAGGTAGAGTATTCCATGTGGAGGGAAAAGCTCATGTAAAACTCCTGAAGCAGAAATGTGGGTGGTGTATTCCATTAATTTCAAGAAAGAGAGTGAGGAATCGGTTGGGAGAGAGAGAAAACAGTAAGAAATGAGATCAGAGAGGTAGTCAGGGACCAGAAAATAGTAAGGACTTGGGATTTTTATGTAATTGTTATAGAAAGCCTTTGGAGAGTTTGTATAAGACAGTTTTTGTTTTAAAAGGATCACTGACTGCTGTGTGGGGAACAGACTGTGAGGGTGAAAAATGGAAAAGGAGATTCTTGCATTAGTGCAGGCAAGAGACCAGGCTGGCAGCTGTGGAGGAGGTCAAACAGTAAGTGGCTACAGGAGATACTTGACAGTTAAGCCAATAGGATTTGCTGACATATATTGACATCAGTGATTCTTTTTTAATATTATAATATTGTAACATTATAATAATGAATGTGCTATCTTCCATAAAAATCAGAGAAGCAAATATATAGATAGACATCTTGATATAGATACATATGTTCCATTTTTCCAGGTTTGATTATTCGGGAGTTGGAAATTCACATGGTAACTTACAAGAATGTACAGTGGGAAGATGGAGAAAAGATGTTCTTTCTATAATTGATGATGTAGCTGAAGGACCACAGGTGATGACTGTTTTTGTTAAATATAATTGTCGACTATAACCTTATGATATCTGAGCTGTTTCTTTAGATATAACCATTTATTTAATATTTTAAATATTTAACAGTGAACGTTGATATTTGATTTAAAATAGTTCTGTCATTTTCACTTTCTAATAAAATGTAAGTAGCATTTTTTTTTACAAATTTTATTTTTGTAATTTATTCTCTGTTACAGACCTAATACTTTAACAAAAACTAATTTTAATTTTCATTCTTCTTTGTGTAAATATTGAAAGTCTGGGAGCCAAAGGATATAAAAGAAAAAAGTACATACATTCTATTAAGTTACTCCCCTTATAGAAAAGAAAATCTCCTCTTAAAACTATACATATTTTCATTTGTAGATACTGGTGGGATCTAGCCTCGGGGGATGGCTTATGCTTCATGCTGCAATCGCAAGGCCGCAAAAGGTCGCGGCTCTTATTGGTATAGCTACAGCTGTCGATGGCCTCGTGACACAGTTTAATGAGCTTCCTGTTGAGGTGAGTCACAGGCAACCTCAGTGTATACCTCCTAAGCAATATGCTCCCTTTTTCTTTGAATGTTTATTCATTTGTTGTCTGTCCTTTGACTTGCTATGTTGGCCCTTATTGTGAGTTAGCTGCTTTTTTATATACAATCTCTTTGTTTTCTTTGTTACTTGATCTCTTGTTTAAGGCTTCCTTTTCTTCAGTCACTTCAAATCATTCTCTCAAATATTGAAGCCACATTAATGAAATCACATTAATTTTCTTTTTTTAGCCACATATTTTTCTTAATCACACTTATATATAGATCATACATCTTACATTGTGATCTCTTCTTGTACCTCTTATTCTTATTTTATGGCATATGGGAAATAGTACCTCTTTTTCTGACCATGTTAGACTTAACTAATCAATCATGAAACTTTTTTTAGCCTAAAAGCAGTTTCAGATCCTCTCACAACAGAGCTCTCCAAACACACACTGTCAGGCAACCAAAATTAGTACACAGGAGCTGAAACTTGCCATTTCTGGCTTAGATATTTAGTTGACACTCTTTTTCTGCTCCTAATTCTCACCTTAAAAAAATAAGAAGTGCTTTTCATTATTAGCATGTACTTCAGCAGATCATGGTAGAAATAGGGTTTCTGAAATAACTGGGAAGGTAGGTAGTTCATTATACTTGAATATTGGACATATGTCTAAGCACTTCGGTTGTCTGCAAGCATAAAGAAATAGTGGGTAATAGTTTTCATTTTTGTTTGTTAGGTTTTTTGTTTTTGCAATCCATTCAGTTCTTGCCCCATCCCCACCCCCAGCCAAGGGATCTAAATTTCACATTGTGGGACTAAAATCCCATCAGGTCTGGGGCCCAGAAAATTAAAGAGAGGAGGGGGGAAGCTAAATATAAGGTGATGGAAAGAGAAGTCACATTAGGTGGTGAACTTATTATACATCAAGTTGACAATGCACTGTAGTATTGTATACCTGAAACCTATGTAATCCTTGCTAACAGATGTCACCCCAATAAGTCTAACAATAAAAATGAATTTAAAATAAATAAATAAATAAAAATAAAGAAAGGAAAGCAGTGTAGAGTAGTGATTCAAAAAGTACAGTCCCCAGGCCAGCAGCAGCAGCCTCACCTGGGAACTTGTTAGAAATGCATATTCGTAAGCTTCACGCAAGACCTGCTGAATCAGAAACTGGGAATGTGGCCCAGTGGTCTGTTTCAACAAGTCCCTCGGGTGAAGTTTGAGACCCTGATCTAGAGAGTGGAGGAGCAGGAGGAGGAAAAGAAATAAAATGAATAAAAGCATATTTAGTGTTCAGTTGTAGAATGTCATTGATTTGTGCCCAAGTTCTGCATTGAAACCAGTACTATATTATCTGTTCTAAGTATACTCATCCTTCACCTAGTTCTTCCCAGCTCCTTAGGAAATGATATTGTCTGTGTAGTCAGGATCTTCCTATGACTTCCTATCGGGGCTAAAATTGTGAAGCTGTTTGTTCTTGCACTTACCTCCTATTTCTGAATTTTTTTGAGTTGCTTGGTTGTTTCTCAGTGTCCTCATGCTGCAGCATTTTTCTGCCATTGTATCTTTCTGCATCTATATCTTGGACTCCCTTACTCCATCCTCGTGAACTCAATACAGTGCTTCTAAGGACATTATTTCAAGAACATGGCAGATTGAAAAGGAGTTGATTAAGCATTTTTGTTGTTGTTGTTATTGGTACCTCATAAAATCTGCATAATTTTTCTTTGTACGTTCACATCACTTAGAGGGAGGATAGTCCCTAAGTAACTAAGATCTATAGTCTACAAATCAGACCAGCAAATGATTGTTAACAGAAACATGTTGCGCCCTTGTTAACTTAAAAGTATGCGTAAGGATAAAACAGGGACACTAGGACTATTGTCTTTTTTCCCCCACACAGACAGCTAGCCCTAACAGTGTCAAGGGGGCAGAAGAGGAAATCTTCAGTATCTTCTCTAGCCCTGGGATATTAAGACCCAGCATTTTTCATTGGTAACTTGTCTTTCCGCTTAACTGACTCTAATCACTGTTTTCTTCTTTGGACACTAGAGGGCGTCAGACAGGATGCACTGCTGTTGGGAATCCGAGCTTCACAACCACATTGCCTTAATAGAATTTCTTGGTGTAGAACTTGTGCATATTATCCTTTTTTGTTAGTTAATGCTGTTTTTGCTATTTCTGAAGAGTTTTTTTTTGGAGCGTTCGGGCCATATGACATTTTATCAAATTTTTTCTTCAAATGGACAATATTCATTGCCTTCAGTGGTAGATAAAAGCTAGTTGGGATGGTTAAAATGCAACCATTACAGTGTCTCAGTAATTATCATAGTTCCCCCTTCGCCTAATAACCAGTGAAACTAAGTTCTAATTACTGAAATTACCAATTCAGGACTAATCCTGACTAGTTTGAGAATAACTGAGTATCATTTTTGCTTAAATATTTGGTTCACGTGTTGTTTTAATGCAGAAAAATCCCATGATATTAATAGATTCATACATTTTATAGTTTTTTAAATTTCATTAATTTTAAATCATGTGAGACGGATATTTAGAAGTATAGCTTTCAGATGTACAACTTTTTCACTGAAATAAGTTAATTTCAACCATTCAGTTTCACTGAATCGAATCTTTTTGGAATTAAAAATATATTAAAATGCCTAAATATATACAGATTACATCGTACATATTTTACTGTTTAAACTCTTGTTTTCCTTTTCATTTCTGCAATATATTATAATTTTAAACTTGGAAAATTCTTAATATCTTTATTGAAAATTTAAATACAAAAATTTTCAAATATGCTATGTGTGGCCTTTGTTTCCTTATATTTTTGTTTTTGATAAGATGTCCATTTTTTTTTTAATCAGAAATACCCTTCATATTATATGATTGCAAAAAACTTTAAACTATTTATATCTTGATTTATCAGTTCAAATTCCGATCATTAAAGAGATAATACACACATAAACCTTTATGCTCAAAGATATTCATGGAAGCAATCCACTGATGCAGATGGATTCCTAGAACACTCACCTAGCAGGGAAAGCCTGTATTACAAGGGGCCTGCCCTCCAGTAAATAATTCCAGTTTTAGGGGGTCTTCCTCATATGTTACTTTAATTAGGAATATTGTTTAATGCAAATCTAAATTTAAAAATTCTTCAAGAATCAAAAAATACCCCATGTTTCATTTTAAGGGAGTTAAGTATAGAAATATCATTTCTCAATTTTTAGGAAGTACTTGAATGACTTCATTGTTAGCCAAAACAACAGATTTTTTTCTCATTCTTTCCATAGGACTTTGGAAGGCAAAAACTATATATTTTATTTATACTCAGTGCTTTGTTGTCCCAGAGTAACCATTGTCTTATTTTTTCCATTTTTAGTTCTATGCTTGATCCTTCTCTCCATACCCGTTTTAGTAACTTCTCATGTAGGTGCTAGTTTAGGTGCTAAACAGTTTTTATTCCTAAGATTTGATTTTATATGAGTCATACCTGAAATTATATGTATTTGGAATATGTATATTCCAAGAAATGATTGTATTTTTTATCCCCTTCATTTTCCCTTTTAGTTGTGGTGAAGCAACACCTGATTTAAAATGTTAACCTGATAAAAGTTAGATAAATCTAAGTCAGATAAAATCCTAGCCACAACAGTCCCTACCTTTCAGCTTTGAATATGAGATTTAACTTCTCTAAACTCTAATGTCCTATTTTATAAACATGAAATCATAACTGAATTACTAGGATCTTACGAGATGCTATATGTAAAATACCTATTTGCAGTACCTTGTATATAATATTTAATTATTGATAATTTTCAGTGATACATTTTTATCTCTTGTTCTCAAGGACTGCTTTCCTTAGAGTGTTCAGGACTATTGCACGTGTTAGCGTTTCATAAATGCTTTTATTTTCCTAATTTTTCCCAACAGGTGAAAAAGGAAATAGAGATGAAAGGCACGTGGAGCATGCCATCAAAATACAGTGAAGAAGGAGTTTATCACATTCAGTACAGTTTCATTAAAGAAGCTGAACACCACTGCTTGTTACACAGTCCTATTCCTGTGACCTGCCCTATCAGATTGCTCCATGGCATGAGGGATGACATCGTGCCTTGGCACACATCAGTGCAGGTTGCTGACCGAGTGGTCAGCAAGGACGTAGATGTCATCCTCCGAAAAGAGAGTGATCACCGAATGAAGGAAAAAGCGGACATTCAGCTTCTTATTTACACTATCGATGACTTAATTGATAAGCTTTCAACTGAAGTGAACTAGAATCACATTTTTAGTTGGTGCAGATCAGGAAGATTGGGAACGAGGTAACAGATGGAAGACTGTGATATTTAGAAGGTTTTTTCCTTCTTATCTCTAGTTTATAAATATCACATGAGTTTTAATTTAATGATGTATTTTTCACTTAAGTGATACAAATTATGAAGAAATTATAGTCTTCCTCTGTATCCACCCACCCCCATCCCTCTCAGATACCAAAATCTGAGGATGCGCACTCCATTACATAAAATGGTATAGTATTTGCATATAATCCGTGCGCATCCTCCTATGTGCTTTAGATGATCAAATTATTTATTATGCCTAATATAATGTAAATGCTCTGTAAATAGTTGTTACTCTGTATTATTTAGGATCAATTTTTTGGAATTTTTTTTTAAATACAGTAGACTCTCAGTTAAGCAGCAGCCATCGGGATTGGTAGATGCCAGATAAATGTATAGTAAGTACACTCGCAGTTAATGGGCGTCCATGCTGCATAAATGTATTATGTCTTCAGTTCTTTTCTGGGTTGCTTGAGTTCCAGCTAACGGGGAGTCTACTGTGGTTTTGCTCCGTGGTTGGTTGAATCCAGGGGTGTGGAATTTGCAGATGCGAAGGGCTGATTACACCAGCTGCTGTTCAGAAAATTTTCTTCTTCCTTCAATCTTTGATTTTTTTATTAAAATATTTCTTATTTTTTCACAAAAGAGATGTTTAGCTTTTGATGCTTTTGTTAACTGCGCCAGCTTTTGTATTCTCAGAATTATTAATAAAGCTTAAAGTTTTTTTGTTTGATATCATTGTATATGGATATTTGTAAAATTCTGATTTTAAAATGCAATTCACAAGATATTTGAAAATCTCAAATGATTAGAAAAATGTCTGATGCATAATAAAGTTCAAAAAATAAAGATATTTTTATAGGGTGAGCCAAAGCTAGGTATACAGTATAGTTTATTTGCATTTTATTACATTGTGTATGTCCCCTCATATAATCTATTGTGATGAATTTCATTGATTCAACTTTATACCTACTTTTTGGCTACCCTGTATATTCTATATGTTATATTTGAGCTTAAAACTTAAGGTTCTCTTTTAAAGGCTTACAACTATAGAGATATAAAGGAGATATATCATTTCTAAATTTTGGTTTATATATAATATATTTAAATGGGAGAATTTCATCTTTAAACAATGATGTTGTGTTTTCATATTCTAAAGAGGCAATTAATCATATATTATTGTCTACCTGCAGAAACATTTCTTTTTTATAAATATATACCTTAAGTTCAAATAGCCAAGTGGTTGCCACCTAAATCAGGACTTACTAAAGTGCAACTACAAATAGAAAATATGAAATGCAAATACAAAGGGTTGTTTTTTTTTTTAATTAAAATGAGCTCGTGCAAGTAGTCAGCTTTGATAATCAGTATTTTTTAGATTTTAAGTTTGGACTTTAGTCGGCTTGGGTTATGTCTGTCAAAGTAAAACTTAAGTAGGCAGGGACATATATGTAGAACGAATGTTGGGGCAAAATTCTTCTGGCAACGAGTGTTAACATAGCAGGCCTGACTGCTTATCCTCAGACCTGCTCACAAGGTTGGCCCATGGCTTTCATCTGGGAACTTGAATTTTAGGAGGGTTCTACCAGTCCCAGTCCTGATAAAAAGTATCTCGTTGTGCCTAAACTGTGCAAACAATATGGTTTGTGCTGAACACCTTTCCTTCTGGGAGCCTGGAGTTCTGGTAGGTCCTGGGCAGAGACCACCTGAGTGATCAGCTTCCAATAAATAGTGTTCAGCACTGAGTTAAATATTGTCCCTGGTGGACAGTATTTCATAGGCACTATCACAACTCTTTGTTGGGGGAACTAAGCTCACCCTGTGTGACTGCTGGGGGAGAATTCTTGGAAGCTTGTGCCTAGTTTTCCCAGGTTTCATCTCAGATTTTTTTTCCTTTTCTGATTTTACTTTGTATCCTTCCACTGTAATAAATCGTAGCTGTGAGTAGAACTGTACGCTGAGTGCTGTGAGTCCTAACAAATCATTGAAACTGGGGGTGGTCTTGGGGATGTCTGGCACAGATGTGGAATAGGTTAATGTCCTGCAAGGCAGTAAAACGACAATCTGTGAATTATCTTTTATACCAAAAACATTTACAAATAGAAAAGTATGAATTGTGTGGGTGCCCCATAGTACCTGCTGCTGGAGTGAGTTGACAGTGGCTAGCAGGGCCTACTCTTCCCCGTCACTACTAGACATGAGAATTAGCTGAAGAAGAAAGGGCCCCTGCCCGTGAGAGTTTTCTAGGGTTAAACATAATTATAATAAAATGTAACAAATAATGATGAGATTCATAGACATCTGTAGAGGCAGTACAGCGTATAATGGTTAAGGGCAGACACTACAGCTTGGCTTTAAATCATGGCTCACTGTTTTACTAGCCCTGTGACTGGGCAGTACACTACCCCCCATGAGGTTTCGTCATCTGCAAGGTGACACTGGAAGCCTAGATAAAATGTAAGCATTAAATAAGTACTACCCAGAACAATGATACATAGCAGGGACTACCTTCCACTTCTTTATGTACGAGCACAGTCCAGTGAGAAACTAATGGACACGTGGGGGTTTAGGAAGCGAAGCAGAGACAACATAGCAGATAGAGCTTCTGAGGCTGAGCTGGACTGGACCTTCCCAACCTCGTGATCCCAAATTGGAGTGTTAGTTGTTTGGTATTCTTTCAAACATTCGATGGTTAGAAAAAACGGGGTGGGGTGGGGAGAAACCTTCACTAATAATAGGAAAAGTTGTTTTAAATTTAATCTAGCCTTGCAGAAGATAACATCACGAATTCCAAATGAGTTTGGAGAATCGGTGAGATTCGGTGTATTCTGATACATTAATTACTTAAGTATTCTTTCAATTCCCCCCCCAAATCGCCCCCCGTTTTAATATCATTCTATGCCACGTATTCAGTGACATGGAAAATGCCCGAACAGCCAGCAGCCCTGAGTGCCTTCTCCTGTGAACTGCTGCATTATTTTAAAAGTGACATGACCCCTCTGAGCAATCTCATGCATGTGCAATGGAGAGGAATAAGGCAAGTGCCAACGGAGAGGAAGGCTAAGTGAGGCCACGGAATATACTGGATTTGCTTTTGTTGCATCTGCTGAGCTTAGAGGCATTTCGGGACAAACCTAAACAGCATGCTGTTCTCTGAGCAGCCAATAGAAAGATCTGTTTGGAGGAAAGGAGGAAAAGAGCTTCAGGCAATGCTGAGTTTTACAAAGTGTGGATGGAGATAGCAAAGAAAGCATTACTCGTCACATAACCATTTCCAAGGCAGTACCCAAAACGAGTATGTCAAATTGTCATTAAATTTTGAATGATACCAAAAGACATACTAACAAACTCTTAGTTTCTGGAAGAAGATGGGTGAAGTTTAGATATACAGCCTCTCCTCACTTAACGACCTACCTGTTGAAAGACCACTCAGACTTAATGACCAGTTGTCCAGTGCGGGGGATCCTTTTTCTCGGGAATTCACTTTCTCAGTCTTTGTCTCATTACTGCAGTCAGTATTCACTACACAAAGCATTTGCACTCACTCAAGACTGCCTACCAGGACTGTCTGGAAGGTATCCAGCCATGTAATATGAAAAATAGAGTCATTTATGGCTGGATTTTTTCCAGACAGCCCTGTATTGCATTTAGAAGTGTGGTGTCACATAGTATCTATTGAATAATATATACTCTTTGGTGCCACGACATACCACAAGATGTCCACCTTTAAGCTCTCTGCTTATTGATCAATTTTGCTTAACAACCTAGTCGTAGGAACAGAACTCGGTCATTAAGTGAGGAGTGTCTGTGCCTTTTTAAAGGCCCCCTTTAAATACAAATCTAAAATTACTTTTAGTTTAGAAACATAATCATGTCATATGCATAACTTGGTTTCATGAAAAAATGTAATGCTTTCATACATTTAGAGAACATACCTAGAAAAAGGCAGGCAAATTTTTTTAAACAAATGTGTCTTTTCTTGGGTTTTCAGGGTTTAGCTGAGAGGTAGTAAACTTTCTTCTACTAAAAAGAAGCTCAAATATCAGCTTCTCAGGGAGCCTTCCCTGACTTATCCTCATCTCTCTGTTTCCAAAAAGTTTGTTTCTGGGTCCTCTGTCCTCTTTCATGAACAGCAAGCACTCTGTTTATGCTGATAAAACTTACTACTTTGAGATTCTCAGTTTATATACCAGCCTCCCTCTCTCAAAGGACTACTGAGGTCAGGGGCTTTGACATTGTTTATCCACAGGCATCTCTGACCATATTACAGCGACCCTCTTTGTTGACTCCTCCTCCTTACCCACCTTATAATGTTAATATTCCCTTTCTGTTCTGACCTTGGTATGCTTCTGATGCTACAAGGGTGGGCTGATATACTTTGTCTCCATTCTAATCTTTTTTTACATTAGACATATCTGGATATAATTGGTTCTATGTAGTCACATGACAACTCCCCTCCATCATTCTTGACCTTGCACACACACATGCTTGCATTTTTCACCCAGTGCACATTGACATGGAAGGGTGTTTAGACATTTGGTTCAAATAGCATGCTGTTACTGAATTCTTAACAATGGAAAAAGTTCCTTCAATTGAAATTCATAGACAAATGCAAGCCGTTTATGGTGATCAGTGTGTTGATGTGACTACAGTACGATGCTGGGTAAGGCTGTTCAAAGATGAAGTAGGGCAGCAGATGTGAGTGACAGACCACGAAGTGGAAGGCTGTGACTGCAAGTGACCCGCGTCATCAAGGTTGTGGAAGTGTATTGACGTGTGTGGTGATTGTGTAGGATAATAATTACGCAACTTTGAAAATAAATGATGTGGGTATGTATTTTTTTATTTCATTAAAATATCTTTTCCTATTCAATTTCAATTTAAGTGGAGGAAAAATTTATCAGCCCATGCTACCTGCATGCAGATGTTTCAAGTACATTCCTCTATTCCAGACTTTTCTCTTGAGCTTCAAACCCATAAAACCACTGCCTAATGAACTTGGATGGACCAGGGGTCTCCCAAATCCATTAAGCACAAACTGCATTATTCTTCGCCCTTTATGTACCACCCTGCCTTCAGGTCCCTTGGGTCCCCTTACAATAATTGGCACCACTATTACCCTTTTAAACAAGTCCAACTTGGGTGTCATCTGAGTATCTCCTTTTCTTTCACTAGGGCAGATCTGATAGTTCAATTTCCTTATGAAAAAAACTGAAATTCTTTTGCATGATGCGTAAGTCCAGATTTCCAGGGGATTGGACATGAATACTCCCATCTTGACTGATTTCAAGCTACCGCTGTGATGTCACTGAATACAAGGAAGGTGGGAAGAAGAGGCCAATAGCACATCATTATATATGGTATACACTGTGCAGATGATAAAGGGGCCACACACTAGACCTGACAAGCTCGTGGGAGGTCCACTCGGTGGATCTTACAAACTCAGAAATCTAAAATAATCACACAGAGTGGTCTGACATAAAAATTACTAACTAAATGCAGGTCATGGTGGGTAGTCGCCTCCTAAGCCTGTATCTTCCATGACAAGGTTAATCTTTACCTTTGAAATTGTATATTGTCTTTGCGCATTTAAGATAATGTACCATTGAAATGTGCGAGTCACCTTTTTTGCACACTGTGGAAGGCACAACCATCAGCACCAGAGCACGAGACCACATTGTTATATTGTTGCCCACATACCATCTCTATGTGCTGTAATTGTTAACTAGCCTGTACCCACTAATGTAAAAGACATATGTGTCTCTATGTTTTGCTTTTTACCCAATCTCAGAGATTCCCCTGCTTTGCTTTCTCCTACCTCCCTATCTGGCACCAATGAATTTCATGTAACCTTCCTTAACGCCTCCTCCTTTGATTCTAATAAATGAAATAAGCTACAAAACTGCCATTCTCCAGGGTATTTTCTCAGTCCATTGAGATTTTGCTTCCCAGCAATTGTCATCAATTTGGCTCAAATAAACTCTTATGAGACTTTTTCGTAGGCTAGATGTTCTTTCGTTGACAACTATATAGAGATAATAAACATAAGTATCCTCAAAAACGTATGCAATAATAAAATATAGCAAAATAAATTAGAAAGTGATCTGTTTTGACTATTTAACCTTTGTTTGTAATGTAAGTTTACATAATTTAACTGTTTATAATGGCTGAATTTAACAATTGGCCCTCAAAATTTCTAGAAATTTAACCATGGGTACTTGAAAGCATACTACTTTATGATTCTGGAGGATGCCTGACATTCTAGCCTTATTTTGCTTACTATGTGTCTCTTCCCTTAAGCCCCATGCTTTGTTGATATTAGGACATTTCTTACCTTCTTAAATAAGCCGACTTTGCCAGTAATGTTTCCCATTCCTCCTGCCTCACCCATCCACCTGACAAACATCTTGCCCCATTCACTTGGCAAAAACATATTCATCTTTTAAGACTTAAACTCATCCCATTTATAAACTTTCTCCCTACTCCCCTATCCCCTTCCTCTTGGTATAATTGTACCTGAGTACCTTGCACATAGTTTTAGCCTAATACCTGGTTAGCATTTATTGTTTACAAGTTTAACTTTGCTACTAGGACCTGTTGCCCTGCCTCATTCTTTTCTTTTCTTTTTTTTTTTGAATCTTAGATATAGAGGTCCTTAAAAAAAGTTGTTGAAGAAATTAACTGTAATATTATTAATAGTAAGCGCTCAGTAAATGTAGAATTGAGCCAATTTCCACTGTCACGACCCCAGGAATAAAGCTTTTTTTATTTAAAGACTTCCTGTGGATTTCTGGACATGTCTACCCTATGCCTTGCTGTTAAAGCATGCCCATCCATTCCTTCCCCACAGCATACACACACACACACACACACACACACACACACACTGTATCCTCTTAGAACCTTGAGTTCAATAATTCACTTAAAGCACCCAATTATCTTGTTACAATGGGAAGAAATCTTTGGGTACAAAAGATCTGCAAAGCTCAGTCTGAAAACAACACAAAACAAAATAAAAGAAGGATGAGCAAATGTACACCTATTAAAACTGTTTCTCTCTTTATATAATAAGCCAACATCTTCTTTAGAGCAATTCCAACCGCAGAGAAAAGGGACACGCTTTCTCTCGGGGCCTCCCCTTCTTTAATCTCTGGTTGGCATTGACCGTATTGTGCCACCCAGGATGCAACTCATATTCAAAATTCTGCTGACAAGTTTTCTGCTCTTTCCTGAAGCTTCAACTCTGTGGAGATAGACAGATCTGTTGTCTTTAGAACTTCTTCGACTGAGGATTCCATGCAGCATCGGCTCCTCTGTTTTCTAAACTGACTGCTCTACTAAATGCTCCTGACGCTCCCATGACCTTCTGTTTTTCAGAGTTCTCTTTCCTAAACCTTCTACTACTGACCACCAAGTCTTGTCTCAGGCAAACCACCCAACATATCCACTAAGTAATCAGATTTTCTCTAGTCCCGGCCCCAGCCAGCAGGAGACTTTTCTCACTACGTGTATTATTTGAGGAGTCATTTCCTGCTCCTGATCAATAGCTCCTGATCAATTTCCCACAGGGACAGAAATCACCATCCCATGTACTAGAAATTATACATTATTCCTCTCCAGCACAGGGCTTGGCACAATGAAGTGCACAAAAATATTTGTTGAATGAACCAAAGAACACATTTGTGGGTGTTTTTCTCATGAAGAGTACCCAGAGACGTATACAACATCAATAAGACTCAATCTTTATCCCTAGTGTAGGAAGAAAAGCTGACAAACCCTTTAGCAGTTATAAAAATTTCAGTCCAACTTAAGTCTGATCATTTCTCCTGAGGTCTGTTTTGCTAATACCAAATGCTCAGTTACAACTGATGGTATATAGGGTATAGGATATAGTATGTCAGTTGTGCCTTCCTGGTCATTAATGAAAATAAACAGACAAAATCTTTACACTCTATCCAAATCTTTCACTCCAAGAGCTCATAGTACATTGAGCTTTTTTTTTTAAATTTAGAAAATATGCTTATAGGGTCTTTGAAGTAAAAATAGCATTGAAAAGCTACATTCCTTGAATAAATCAAACTGAGACCCGAGAGTTTCCCACCAGTCTGGAAGTTTCTGGATGAAATCTGGCTGACAGCTGAATAAGTTAATGGTTGCCCCTCCTGTTCTGTCCTGCCAGACAACTGTTCCCTCAGGGCAGGAGAAAAGTGGTTTGGCAACTCCTGACAGATGGACAGCTGACTGAATGGACCGTCCCCCAGGCCCCATCCCCCTGTGCAGCTGTGTGCTGGCCTCGGATACAACTGGGCTCTCCCCCAGGGGAGGGGAAAGCATTGTGCGACGGAAAAAATAAAAAAATAAAAATAAATAAAAACAATAAAAGCCGCTCTCAGCGGGAGGGAGGCGGGCCGGCCTGAACGACACAGGAGAGGGCTGGCTTTGGGGAGAGCGCTTAGCAACGGCCCTCGTGTGTCCCCTCCTCAAGAGAAAATCGAATCGGTGTGCCGACGTGCCAGGCAGCAGCCCTAGCTAAACGTCAAGGCCGCCCCCCTCGCTGCATGCTAATGAGCGGCGCTGTCCCATCTCGGGGGTCCTGCCTTTGCAAAGTGCTCGGAGAGGGGGCAGAAACGACCCCCCAGGCCCCTTGCTGCCTGGGGCTTCAGCCTCGATGGTGAGACCTTGCACATCATCTCTTCTCATGCATAGGCGGGACTGAGAGGCAGGACCCAGTCCCCCGGGAGCGGCAGGGGCTTTATGATAGTGCCATTGGCGCGTGGCTGCGCTTCGCTTTCCCGTTGGTAGGTGAAACCCCAGTGGCTCCATTGGCTCCCTGATTTAAACCACGCCCGGCTCGCAGCCCGCTTAGCTGCTGCCGGCCGGGGCGGCGCAGCCCCATCGCAGCCCGCGCGCAGGGAGCCGGGGCTGCCATTGTGTGGATGCCGTGCGTGTCCTCTCTCCTCGTGCAGAGATGGCTAACAGGGGCCCGAGCTACGGTTTAAGCCGCGAGGTGCAGGAGAAGATCGAGCAGAAGTATGACGCAGACCTGGAGAACAAGCTGGTGGACTGGATCATCCTGCAGTGCGCCGAGGACATAGAGCACCCGCCCCCCGGCAGGGCCCATTTTCAGCAGTGGTTAATGGACGGCACGGTAGGGCCGGCGGGCCCCGGGGGGCTGGGCGGTGGGCACGGAAACCCCCCAGGGCCTTCTAGCTGCACGCGAGGCGGCGGCGGAGCTGCTGCCCGCAAGCTCTGAGTCTCCCGGGGAGGGACTGGCAATGCCTTTATTTCTCCGGGGTGGGAAAAGCTTGGCTGCCTGCACAGCTAATTCCCCAGCTCGGAGGATTCTCCACCCGTGGGAAACTCGCAGCCTCCTAATTTGTTGGCGAATCGGAAGCCCCTTTGCTCTTTCCAGTGAGAGGGGAAGTATTTCCTTGGGAAGTGTCCAGCCTTTTGGGTGCGTCAGCTCACCTGGGGCCATTCCTTCCCCAGGGGAATGGGCTGGTTTTACACAGTAACACAAAGAACAAGGTTGAGGGTGGGGGGTAGACTCACCACCTTCCTTCCCGGATCCATGTTCCTTAGGGGTGCTCAGTGTCTCTCTGTTGAAGGGAGGGGTTCGCAGGAGACTGAAGGGAATCCTTACTGGACAACTGCTTTCCTGATCAGATGCTCTGTGTGTTTGGGGAATAGAGGACCACAGGCTCTGGCCACTGAAACAAGCCCATCTTTCTCCTGCAGGCTGTGATGAAGTGTCGTTACGTAACAGCTATCCCATGCTTCTGTTAGGTTGCCCAGGACTGGGGTTATAGGGATCTGGGAGAAGGGTACCCAGTTCAGTTCTCGTACGCATCATCAGTGCATTTGGAAGGAGGTATTCAACAGAAGCCTCATTCGGACCTGTCTTTTGATAGAAGAAATAAATTGGACTCTTATCATTTGACTTCGCCAGGTGCCACTAGCTCATCCCTGCATTGCAAGACGGGCGTCATGGCCTCTTCCCCGAACACTGTCCCTACCTGTAAACATTATTTTCTTCACCCAGAAAAAGGAAAGGAGAGGCAAGCAGGGAAGGGGGTTCCCTGGCTGAGCTACTAGACACACTATGGTCAGCAGCAGCCCTGGGAATGGGGTTGCCTGGGTCTTCGGGGTTCAGTATGGGACCCTGGCCACCGGCTTAGAGCCCATGCCTTCCTGGGGTCCCAGACTCATCTGTGTCCAAACCTGTAAGCTGGCCCTGTGGGGACTAGGATTCACTTTGTATTAGTGGGCAGTAAATACAAAAGGAAATATTGATTCTGTCCTCCCCTTCCCACCTTCATTCAGGTCCTATGCAAGCTGATAAACAGTTTATACCCACCCGGCCAAGAGCCCATTGCCAAGATCTCAGAGTCCAAGATGGCTTTTAAGCAGATGGAGCAAATCTCCCAGTTCCTAAAAGCTGCGGAGGTCTACGGCGTCAGGACCACCGATATTTTTCAAACAGTGGATTTATGGGAAGGTAAAGAGCCCCTTTGGGATTGTTCTCCCCTCCCCCTCCCCTTGCCCATCTCTTTGTGAGACCAGATCACAGTGTTCTTCCCGGTGCCTGCAGGGGTGTGTGTGTGTGTGGTGGGGGTGGGGGGGGGGGTTACTAGCTGTCACCCAGGGGCGCTGTTAGCCTCTCCTTTATGCTGTTCTATTGAAAGGGATATCTTCCTTAAGGGAATGCACACCCTAGTACACAGCAGGGACCTCGGAAAACTCACAAATAAACAGAAGCCTCCACACAGTGTTCTCTTTCCCAACAAATGATGGCTACTGGAGAGAGTGGGCAGGGGCAGTGAGGAGGGCTTTGACTCACCAGCAGCAGGGCTCATAGACAAGCCACCTCGTGCAATTTGATCATTTATTATCTGAGAAATAAAGCACCCCACCCTTTTATTAAATGATTACCTGGGAGCTTAGTGACTATTTTCCAGATATGTATTTCTCTCAGAGAATGTGACAAATGATTTTATCTTTCACATTGGTGGGTTGACTTGATTAAGAAACCTTAAGAGTCCTAAAAATCAAATCACATTTCTTAACATATTTGATAATCCACCATTAGTTGGTGAAAATGAGGTGAATGGAGACCCTGCCAGAGAATTTGGGACCTTTAGTCACAGGGATTTGGGTCTCCCTGAGTCCAAATGTCCACTAGGCGTGCTGGGACACAGGGAGATACAGACCCTTCAAGCAGGGCTGCCAGGTTGAACCTACTCCCTCATGCTCATTGTCACTGGCTGTCATCAGTGACCCAACCAATAGGATATCCAGGGCAGTGCTCCAAATGATTCTGCTGACAGTGAGAATGGGGTAACTTTCCTGTGATCAATAGACAGTAGTGTTTTAAGGGACATTCAGATGATGGTAGAAATAGGTGTTTGAAATGGCCTTCTAGTAAGAGGGCCATTCTACTAAACAATTTTTAAAGAAGCAATTGCCTCCTCAGTCCTCACGCTCCTCTGTGTGGTGCAGGGAGCCCGTTTCCTGATTCCTTCACAGCTGAGTAGTTAAAGCCCTGAGATGCCAATCGGTTTTCATTGTTTTTGCAATTATTTAGAAACTCAGGTATCCAGACCTCAGGCCAGGCCATTGACTTCAAGGACCCTTGCCTCCAGATCCCCAGGGAATGTCACAGTTGAGACTTGTGCCCTTTTTTATAGCAACTGCTTATTGATGTTTTCCTGTAGCATACCAACTATGGTTCGAGTGCTTTCACTACATAGTGCCAACCAATTCTCTTGCAATTCCATGAGGAAAGTAGTATTTATCTGCGTACTTCATAGAAGGCAAAACTGGAGCTTGCTCATGATTACGTGTGTCCATCATATGCGGGGTTAATAATTAGCACAGCCAAGACTCAAGCCCAGCTCTCTGATTCCATAAGTAAGGCCGTAACTGGTCTGCCATGCCATGCTTTGGCCAGGAGGTTGCTGCCTTCACCCATGCTGTGCGTGTGCTGTTGAGTCATAATGGTGACTGGTGAGGATGAAGAGGCGGAGCATGAGTCAGGGCTGTGTGGGATGAAGAGTTAGAGTCCCTGCATTAACTAGAAGACTGGTGTGAATGGAAGGGACCCCATGAGGCCTGTCAAGTATAGGAAGTATAGGAGGATGAAGAAACTGGGAGGTGTGTGAGAGGTGTGGGTCCTGAGAGTGCTCTCCTGTCTTTTTGTTACTGAGGATGCTTTGCTCACCTTTCCTCTTTCTCCAAAGACCATGCAAATAAACTTTACACCCAGGAGGTGCAGACAGGTGGGAGAGAGGTAGGGAGCAATGATCTCCAATAGACAGAGCAGGTAGAGGTGTACACTGCCTGCCCAGCCCTGTGTGTTAGATACCTCTTAGGGAAAGGAGAGGTTGAGAGGCACAAGTGTGACTAGCCTGAGATAGGACAGCAGACAAGTGGGCTCCAGGATAAGAAACTGCTCCTAGGAAAAGGAAACAAGGCAGAAATCGAGGGATCCCATTCTTAGGGCAGAAGAAGAATGGGGCTTTAAAGGAATAAGGAAGGAAACCCATTCCAAGAGTGCTGTGGCTGACCTGCTACAAGGACGTCATGTACTAGGTCAGGGCAGCCGGCCATAGGAAAGCAGATGCTTAGGGGTATGGCCTCTAGAGGTCCCAGGGCCTGGTGCCTCCCTCCATGGAGGCCCTTCCCGAGGTCTGAGGTTCAAGGCAGTTCTAGGTGTTGGAGCAGGTACTTGACATCCCCCCAAGATCACTGTCTGAATCTCAGTCCCGAGCTGGGTATGATGCAGTGGAGCCAGAGGTGAGAAGGTAGGTTGCTTGGAGCAGAGAAAGGGGCAGGGGCGGTGGCCTTGAGCAAGCCCACCGGTGAGACCCACCGCACTGCACATGGATCGAGTGAGTGAGGCTGGATCCTTTCTGTAAGAGCTGTCTGTCTCTCATGAATCTGGGGATGGGTATACTGGAATTAGAGGGATGCCTCAGGGCAGGGTTGGCAGGTGTCTATGTGTGTATGAGTGTGGACATGTTTGTATACATAGCCATTGGACTAGCCATTTGCTTAGCTAAGTACCACGTTCTTTCTGCTCTTCTAATACCCTGACTGTGGTTTCTAGTTTATTTGCATTCATTCCTGATTCTATACACGTGGCTGTGGTGGCTATGGCTACCCTCCTTGCCCAAGTACTCTTCCTCCTCT
Source organism: Lyroderma lyra (assembly GCA_004026885.1). Taxonomy (NCBI): domain Eukaryota; kingdom Metazoa; phylum Chordata; class Mammalia; order Chiroptera; family Megadermatidae; genus Lyroderma; species Lyroderma lyra. The sequence goes on along the minus strand of PVJL010001749.1, from coordinate 18,602 downwards.
GCTGGCATTTTATACTCAACAGCGCTTAGTCCCCCATGTCCCCTGCCGGGCATCTTTCCAAGCAGAGCTCTGCTTGCCCGTGGCTGCCCAAGGACTCCATGTTGCTATTATGTCACAGACCCATAGAGCTGCAGGAGCCCAGGCCTGCCAAATGCCTTGTCATTTAGGCCCCAGATGTACCTACTGTCCTGAAACCCCTTTTAGATGCAAAGTGAAATGTTTGGAATGAATTTGGGGCAACCAGAATGAAAGGTTCAAGCCTTTTAAAAGGAAGCCAGGGCTGAATCTTTTAGAAAACAACCCAGTGTTATAGAGAAGGCTGCTGAAGTGTCCCTGGGAGAAAGCTGTGGGGACTGTTTCGTCCCAGTGATGGGAAAGGGGTCAGAACGACTTAGATCAGTGGGAGAGGATGGGGCAAGTCTTTCTCTTGGATGAGTGAGGTGAATGCCTGGCATGTGGCATGTGGGAAAGGGCCAGGGAGGGGCCGTCCCAGCTGTCTGTGACTCAGAGGAGAGTGGACTGGAGGTTAGACTTCAGCATCTTTGAAGGAGATAAAGGGAGGAGCGAGAAGAGATTGTGTGTGTGTGTGTGTGTGTGTGTGTGCAAGAGAGAGAACACATGAGAGCTAGTGAGTGTGCTAGTTAGGTAGACTCAAAGAATGCTTATGGTGGAAGGTTGTCGAGTGCAGACTTTTGACCCACAAACTAGACTGCATGGCTCATATCTCTGCTCTACTTACTAACGAGCTTTTCTAAGCTTCAGTTTTCTTAGCTGTAAAATGGGAATAGTAAGATCTATTTCACAGGGATGATATGGGGAGTGAATGACATAATGCATTTTAATTGCTTAGCATGGTAATGATAGAGTATAATATATGCGGGCAGCATAAAAATGTCTATGGTTACTGGCCTGTTCTTTCTGAAGACTAATGGAGCATGAGGGCACAGGAGGGAGGCTAAAAAGGCACATATTCTGTCTTGGAACAAATGGACTGTGTTAACGGCTTCACACAGCAGCTGGCAGGGTTGCCTGGGTGACCTTTGCCCTCTGTCACCTGTGGTGTCTTCACCACATCTACCATTCCCCAATACAGAGAAGCCGGCTTTGGGGGTCGCCTTATTGACTTCCTTTACCTTGGGATCCTTATCCTCTTGATGTCTTTCCCCATAGTATATTGCTTCCCAATGGAGCCAGGTAGATGAGTTGAAACTTCTCTTTAGCTTTATCCTAGATATGTGACCTTGCTTGAGCTGCTAATCTTTCTAGAACCTCAGTTCTCTTCTCTGTAAACATGTCTAGCACCCCCCTCTGAGGGTTCTTGTGAGGATTAAACATGTAACATGCCTAACACAGTGCATGGCTAGCAGACACCTAATCAATTCTGGCTTCTTTCCCCTACTATGAGTTCATCAGCAACTAACCTTTTGGGTGTTTTGGCATAACTACATGGTGAGTGTTAGAAATACAGAATTAGGGAGTTCCCTGATGGTGTAGTGGCTTAAGGCTTCGGCGCTGGCGCTGTCAGCACTGCGGCCTGGGTTCGATTCCCAGCCAGGGAGCTACCCACATACCAAAAAGCAAAAAAAAAAAAAAAAAAAAAAAACAGAATTGAATTCTAGAATGGCAGAGCAGGTAAGACTCAACGATCAATCAAATCTGGTTACTCCTGTTAGTAACGCTACTGACGAGGACCCTGGGCACTGGTTTGTCGTGCCTTTCTGTTCCCCACCCCTGATGACTGGGAGTTATCCAGGAGGTGTGTTTTCACATTGGGGGTGGAATGCCTGGAAGGTCCAAATATAGTCTCTGGGGAGGTGTCACTGTATGTGTCATTCCTCAACAGCAGAGAAAGAAGAGATTGCACCCAAATGGAGAGATATTCTAGGATATTGTGAGGTACCTGCAGTGACCTGAGACATCACAGATGCCTGGGGCTTACAGTTCCTTGTCTGTCAGAGCAGCCTTCACAGCATTTATTCTTAGTGCTGCTCACGATTGTGTGTGGCTTGTGTTTTCCCTCCGGCAGTGGTTCTCAAACTCCAGTGTGCACTGGAACCCCGGGTAGGCTTGTCAAAACACAGATTGCTGGGCCTCAGCCTCCGAGTTTCTGAGGTATTAAGTAGGGCCTAGGAATTTTTTTTTTTACCATTTCATAGGTGATTCCTGCTCTGGGAACCCCACTTTGAAAACCTTTGTCCCAAGGAGTCTCTCCAGAGAGGCAAGCAACAAAAATTCATGAAACCCATAATCAAGCCCAGCCTATCCTCTGACATTTAGTCCCCTGACCATAGCAATATTTCCTCTACCTCAAGGGGAGAACTGTGGGCTATGTCCAAGTCATTACTCAGGGAATTAAGAAATGGTTTATTCACTCACTTACCGCTGTCTCTGTAAGTCCCAGAAAGATGAAAAGAAGCCAGTATTCCAAGAGTAACAAGGATGAGTCAAAACTGAAATTATATGGAAGTAGCTCTGAACAGAGTTTAGACTGTAAAATTGATTTTCAATATTGAAAGCAAAGTGTCCAACCTGACTTGACCGCCCCCCGTATGACTTATCTCTAGCTTTCTTTTCTTTCTCCTTACTGTTCTGTTTTTTTATTTTTTCAAAGACATGTTACGATATCATGAAAGTAATAAGAAAAATCTAAGAGAAAATCTTGCTCAAGTATCTTTATGGTAACAGGGCTCAAACTTTATGGGCATTAAGAAGCTATTGGTTGGGGCAGAGGTCTTTACAATGCAGAACGCTTGGCTACTCCCCAGAGATTATCATTCAGTGTAAGACCACACTTGGGGAAACATTGCTTTAAGATAATACAGGAGACAGGGAACACTCTATTGTCAAGTAAAAGTGTCAGTTGCTCTCTGAGACTCTGAAAAGTCCTGCTTGGTAAGGCAGGGAAGCTGCTGTGCCAATCTCTTTTTACAACTTCTAGTTCTAATATGAGCTTCCTTCTGTGATAGGGGCTACAAGATTCCAGGTTAAACTTCTGAGCTGTTAGTGTACATGTGGCCTTTCTGCTTTCATGTGTCACTGCCCTTCTTATGGCTGGTGGCCTCATTTTTATGTCGTCACCAGGACTCAGTCTTGTTTCTGTTCTCCAGCATCTCCGGCATTTAGAAAATTCCCACACCTAAATGATACTTCTTTTAGGACTGTTCTTTCTTTCTTTTTCTTTCTTTCTTTCTATCTTTCCTTCCTTCCTTCCCTTCCTTCCTTCCTTCCCTTCCTTCCTTCCTTCCTTCCTTCCATCCTTCCTTCCTTCCTTCCTTCCTTCCTTTCCTTCCTTCCTTCCTTCCTTCCTTTTCTTCCTTCCTTCCTTCCTTCCTTCCTTCTTTCCTTCCTTTCCTTCCTTCCTTCCTTCCTTCCTTCCTTTTCTTCCTTCCTTCCTTCCTTCCTTCCTTCCTTTCCTTCCTTCCTTCCTTCCTTCCTTCCTTTTCTTCCTTCCTTCCTTCCTTCCTTCCTTCCTTCCTTCTTTCCTTCCTTCCTTTCTTTCCTTTCTTTTCTTTCTTTCACTCTCTCTCTCTCTCTTTTTTTTTAAAGAATCGCCTTGAGCAGTGGTTCTTGGGCTGTCTTGCCAAAGTATCCAGGGGTAGCTTTCAGGGAACAAAGAGATTCCAAACTGCCAGGCCTCTGAGCTGGCTCCCAACTTGGATCAGAGCCCTTTTAATATTGATTTTAGTATTTGACTCTGAGGAAGATATCTCTTAAGGAAGGAGTTAATACTTAACAATATTACTTGGTACTTACACACGCCAGGCATTGTGATTTTTTTTCTTTAATGGAAAACCAGAGAGTTGGAGCAGTGCATTTGCCTATCCTATCTGGCTGCATCAGAATCATCTCAGGATATTGTGCCATTGGCTGACCAAATGTACCATTTTAAAAGGGACAGAAAACAACGATACTGTCCTGTTTCAATGAGGATGTAGGGTCAGTCTACTGACACCTTGAATTTAGCCCATTGAGACTAAGCTGGCCTTAGATATTGTTTAAAACGGAACAGTCCTGGTCAGCGTATGATCCCAGAATCTGAATTTTTAAGATTCTCGGGTAATTCTGATGATCTGTCTCATTTGGGAGCCACCAGGAGAAACCCACGTTTCTCAAACTTACCTAATGGCATGAATCAGCTGGGAAGCTAATTAAAAACATATCATCCCAGGCCTGCTCAACCAATCTCTGGGGAATGACCTCAAATTTCATATTTTTAAAGGACAGCCCCCAATGGCATCCCATAAATTGTCCAAGAAGCTTGGGGATCTCTGCCCCAAAGCAGGCTTTGTTCTAGGTGAATGGTGCATTTCGTGGTGACACCAGCAGTTTAGCTTGTATTGCTTTCTACCTGGCACACTCACAGATCTTCTTTAATCCCAGTGCTCCTTTAGACACTTAAATCTTTTACTGGTTATGGGAATCAGCCTCTAACAATGGCTCCCAACAGCACTGGATCTGGGCTTTTGAACCAGCAAGAGCAGCGAGGCTGGAAGGAGGCCCTCTCCCCATTTTATCAGCCCAAGAGTGCTGGAATTCTTCGTAGCACTAGCCAGACATGACAAGAAAAGAGGCTAGATGTGAACTGGTTATAGAGACAGGCTTCTGTTTATTACATTATTTAGAATCTCGACAATGATTGACTTGATCTGCACACTGAGCGGGGACTCTAGGCCCCACCTGGTTTCTCTTGCTTTAATCTTAGGTAGGTTGAGATCTGGAGAAATTATTCCAGACAAAAACTCTCAGACTTACTGACTGCCATTTGGGATCAGTGCCTTGAGCTTACGGGGCCCAAGAACTGTGGCCCAGTTTTACCCTCCCAGTGCATTCCTCTGGCCTGGCACTTAGGCAGACACTGCCAACCTTCAGATCATCCCTGATCACTGAGGAACGAGCCTCCCCAGCCAGCCTGTGATGGGGTCCCATGGGAGATGGCAGGGTGGCCTAATGGACTGTTTGTGGGCTTTGCATTCAGACACCTGAACTAGGGCCGGGCCCTGGTTTAATCTGGCATGTTAATTAACCTCCCTGAATTAGTTTTCCCTCCACACACTGGGAGGAATAATATCAATTCCATGGGGCCGAGGTCATGCATAATTAACTGTCTGGCCTATAATTTATATCAAATTGCTTGTCTTGGGAACTTTCTTAAAGAAAATTTTTGTAATGCCTCCTTTCCCAGCTTCTGCTGCCCTAATTGTGCAATCGCTTCCTTTTCCACTCCCTGGGGTGAGGCTGGGGTGGTATTTATAGTTCTAGGCTCCTGGATACTTTAGTTTTGACCCCAACTTAGTTCACTTCATGCTTTCTGGATTCATGTAGTATATACATTAGTCAGCTACCTGCGAAGGAGGCTGGGTCCGTGGTTCACAGATCTCACTTCCTCACCCATGGCTGCAGGGGAATGTCTGTGACTGACTTGTTGGGTGTCAGGCTCCACACTCCCCCAGAACCTGGACTTATCAGACCCACTCTTTCCAACCATCACACACATATATCCAGTGTGTAGTTTGCACAGAATGGAGATGAGTGATACACCCTAACCTTCCTAAGCCTCCCCGTGCTCCATTTCTCTAGATTCTCTTTATTTAATGATTCACTACTTAAGAGCAAACCCTCTCCCTATCTCTTCCCAGAGTGATCCTTCAGAAGAGCATCACTACGGTTCTATTTAAACACAGTACCCCAGTATTCTGCTCTAATGGGATAATTACAGGACTGTTTTTCATCTACGGAAGAGAAGAACCATTCTATAATAATAATCACCTCTTTCCTCTCTCTTACTTCTCAGTGTTCCCTGTGCTCTCTTCTTTCTGGGGGCTGCCCAGATTCTCCATTTTCCACCACCCCAGCCATCCTTTGAGTCTGGAGACTTCTCATTGAGAGCATTTCATCCCTGTGTCCATTAACTAATCCCACCGGATCCAGGAAATCGCCTGTGGTTAATAGGATGGAAGGGAGAAGTGCGGGGAGAAGGCCCTGCTGTCTCTCTCTCATCTTTAAATAAATGTACATCCTGAACTGGACTTCCTCTGTGGCCCTTAATTGCTTATTTTATTGAAGTTAAACTTTATTTTCACTTTCCATCCGTGTTTCCCCTGTAATTCTGTATTTCCTAGTGTCTGAGCTGCAGCAGCCAGGCTGGAGAAACCACAGGTGGTTCACTCCGGCTAAAGAGAGCCCCTTAGCATTTGCCCTGAACTCTGCCACCTCCCCGCCCCTGCCCCAGGCTGAATAGGGCCCTCCTTTCTAACCCTATGCCTTAGCGTTTGCACTCAACACCTGTACCAGGCATGGACCTTCGATCTGGTTCTACATTGCAGGCTGACCATATGGTAGCATCTGCTGCAGTTCAGGGCATGTCAGTGAACTGGCAGAGAGGGAAGGAGAAGGCATGGGAGGAGCCGGCTAACTCGAAGAGCCCATTGCCTTCTCTGTGGGTTAAGGGTCACAGTGGGCTCTTTAATAACAGTGCTTTCCCTCTCGTGGTGTAAGGGGGCACACCCCACACCCCATACCCCCCATCACACGTTACCATCTTCTTCTTCATTCTCTTTGTTCTCCTTGTCCTCCTTCTCTTCCTCTTCTCTCCTTCTCTCCCTCTCGCCCCGCTCTTCTCTCTCTCTCACACAGAGCCCAGTTATTTATTCTCTTCCTTTAGTTCTTTTCAAGCAGCACCAAATAAAGGGCCTATCATTTATGTCACATTGAGTACTTGCTGTGTTGATTTTCTTTTCTTCACTTGCCAGGCTTCCAGCCCAAGTAACCAAGTGAATACTTTATTTGATGCACATGGGTGATTTTAGACGCTTTTAACTAGATAAAAGAGAGAAGCCACTTGGGGTTTGGTGCAATAATTCATTTAACCCACTTCTTTCTAGTTTCTTTGTCCTTTTCCTGTCCTGAGGAAAACCCTCCCCTGTAGCCCACCACACCAGCCTACCCACAGGACTCCCCCTCTCCACAGGCTGGAGAACCCACAGAAGCAGGGCGTCTGCTCAGGACAGAGGCCGACCTGTATCCGAGCTGCTCAGTGTTTGGAATGTTTTATTCATAAGGCAACTCTGAATGGATTAGAAACTGGGCATCTCTGGTGTGTGCCATCTAGAGGAGTGTGAGCCAGGTGATTTTTTGTTCCTCTCTGAGAGGTTTTGCTATGGTCATCTTTGGGACACTTTGAAAAATATTTGCTATCCCTGTCCCCTCAATGTGATCGCCTGCAGCCTCCTGTCAGGACTTCCTTCCCGAGGTCCAGCCTTATCCTTCCAGATTCCTTGACCCTGATGTATTCTTGGCCTTGACCTCTTTGTTGGTTTTCAGGGAAGGACATGGCAGCTGTGCAGAGGACCTTGATGGCTCTTGGGAGCGTAGCAGTCACCAAGGATGATGGCTGCTACCGGGGAGAGCCGTCCTGGTTTCACAGGTATGAACCCCTTCTCAGTCCTCTGGAGCGAAGGATGATTTTAACAAGAGGGAGCACTGAAGCCTTGAGCTCCCCCAAGGCTATTTGGACCCAAAGCCCCTAGGAACAAGCACTCCCGGCCCCATAACTGAGACTCCCAGAGCAGGGAAAGACCGGTGCTGATGTTAAGGCCAACATCCCACACAGCAGAAATGGTTGGGCCTTTTCTACTAGATACCTGGATCCTCCAGCCCTGCCTGGTTCTGCTTCTCCTGAGATTGAACAGGACCGAATGGCTTTTCTCACATGTGGCTTGATGTCTAAAAGTAGTTTTATTATGACCTAGTAGCCCTATCTATCTATTTATTTATCTATCTATTTATTTATCTATCCATCTACTTAATGAAGAGACAAATGTCCTAGTTGCCTAAGACAGTGGCTAATGCCTGTTGTCCCAGTATGTTTATTAATAGCACTTTCTTTTACTCTCAAGAGTGGCCTGGTCTGGATAATAAATTATATGCTCTTGTCAGTAAAGGGCTTTTTCTTAGAGAGATTTGTTTTGTTGTTGTTTTTTAAGAGTGAGGGGTAGCAAGGGAGCTTAAACTCAACCCACCAGCTCAGTGACAGATAAAGAGAAAAGAACGTGTACCAGATAATTGACTCTTCATTTTCTTAATACCCACATCTTCTTCTTGACAGTTATAAAAAGGGGCCAGTTTGTGTCATTTTAAAGGAAACTGGTCTAACAGTGTCCTAGATATTGGCCAGTTGAAACCCTGGCTTTAGTCCCAGCTTTACAGTGACCTACCATGGTGTACATGGCCTCCAAACCAAAATTATTTACGCTGGCTCGTACTGAAGTTTGCTGACCTCTGGGCTAGAGTAAGACATTTCTCTTCCTCAACTCCTAGGTCCTTCAGCTCTAAAATGGAACCTTAATTCTTGGTCCTACATAAGGGAGGGTGGAATGGGATTAATGACATGCTTGGCAAGAAGAGCTGATTTTAATTTTCACAAGGGTTTGAAGTAACTGTGAGAGAGAGGGTGACAGGAAATCTGAGAGTGAAGTCCCCAGAGAGGCAGCTTCTGATAGTTGCTGGATATTCTGGAACTTCTGGGTTTCTAAGGAGTGTCGTGGTAGGGCTTGCCTGCCCTAAGGTTACATAGCTCATGGGAAGTCATGGCCGGACCACAGCCTAGTACAGGGCCTGCTCTTCTGTCTGGTGACTCCCAATAGAGTCTGTCTACCTGCATATCTTCGAAAGGTTTAAAAATAGTCAAAATGTCCTTATTCCATCTCACTCCCTCTGCCCAGGAAAGCCCAACAGAATCGAAGAGGATTTTCAGAGGAGCAGCTTCGCCAGGGACAGAACGTGATTGGCCTGCAGATGGGCAGCAACAAGGGCGCCTCCCAGGCGGGCATGACCGGGTACGGGATGCCCAGGCAGATCATGTAAGACGCCGCCTCCCGCCTCCGGGGGGAGAGCAACGTTCCACACCACGGTCTACGACAAAGACCTAGTTAGTCACCTTCTGACCTTCTCTTTCTCAAAGCCTCCTGTCCCTGTCTCTGCAAGTGCTGCATTTCTGCTGAGAATCCGCGTTGCCTACTGCTGCCACCTCCTGTTCAGTTAGAACTATGCAAAGACTCCGCTTCCTCTTCCTCAGCCCCTTGGCCCTGAAGTCTCTGTTTGTCCGATTATTTATTTATTTATTGGCCAAAAATGTCTCTCCTCGACTGACAGAAAACACCCAAATAAACAAATTAGTCTTGTGTCTTAAAGTATAAAGGTTATTATTATTATTATTATTATTATTATTATTATTTTGTCTAAGGGACTTTGCAGGCAGGCCCGGTTTCTAGTTCTTTCGAGTGGCAAGAATTAAGCTGCAGCTGTGAATGTGAGGGCTGTGGAGAAAACACCCAGCCATACATGCCTCTGTTTTTCATATTACATGGCTAGATACTCCCCAGACAGTCCTCATATGGGTTTGCTTTGAGGAAGCCCTCACAAGGTTGTTCATGTTAGCCTCTGCATTTGCCGTCAGTTCAAGAATAAGACCTTTGACCCCCATGTTATGATTTGAGTACCTACCTTGTGCGTATTATGCTAGACTCTGTAGGGGATACAGGAATGAGCAAATCAATGCCCCAGTTCTTAAGAAGTTCTCAGTAGATGCCCAGGAAGTAGCTGATGGAGAGTGGTATTATTGAATGGTTGAAGGAATGAGAAGTTTTCACTTCCCTAGCAATTATATTCCCCCTACCAGCAGGATCCAGGAGTTATTGGCAATGCTGATTGTTCACTTCCAGTCATTTATAGGGTCTAAACCCCTAAAACTTAGATTTGCCTGAGACTGAGATCTGGCTAAGATGGAATAGGTTTAAAAAATCTTCTCATCCATAGAAAAAGAAAAAAGGCAAATAAACCTGGGAACTACCACTACATATTATTCTTTCCTACCAGTAGAAACAACAACAAAATGATTTACTTAGTAAGAAAAGAAATAAGGCCTTTAATCTGTATAAATAATTAGCAAGAAAAGGTAAAATAAATGGAACTATAGACACTGCCACACTCTAAATGTTTGGGCGATGGTTTTTCAGACTGTTCTTTGTACTTCTGGGCTTCCATAGAGGTTTCTATGGGATCCCCATGGATCAGGGGAGGTAGGGGCTGAGAAGGTGAAATCCTGGGTCCGCAGTCCTGCTTCAACCAGGGCATGGCTGATCTTACCTATTTTATATATTAGAATTTTGCAGAAAATTTTAGAAGGCCTTTAATATTAAAAAGGAAAAAGGAAAAAAAAAACTATGCTTATAAAAAATTAGCCCATGAGTCACCTAAAGGACCTAATATATCCTCTAAGAGTCCTAGTGACCCTCTGACAACCACTGGTGAATTATTCATTCTTGGAAAGATGTCCTATGAACATGGCAGATGAATTTCTTCCTCAAACCTTACCTTGGAGTAGCCACAAAAGCAAAAGGGGTGGTTTGATGGGTCCCCTAACGTGAAATAAAACTGGAAGTAAATTCCTAGAGAGAGAGAGGAGGTGGTTAGGTCTCTGTTTGGGACTGGGAGTGTGTGTAAGGTGGTCATCAGCAGGGGGATAGGTTTAGGAGAAAGCTTTCAGGCTATGTCTGTTCTGTTTCCCACATTGCCCAGGCTCCACCATTGCTTTGCCAAAAAGAGTAAGAGGCAGAAAAACAGCAAAATCAGCATAGAGCTGGAAGAAAGTAGCCTGCCAAATCTGGAGCAACGCTGGAGCCCAGCCAGTGTGAGGAGCAGGTAATAAGAACAATGTAGACTTGCCAACACGTGGGCATTTCCCCCTCTAACATGTGCCACCAGCCCCCTCAGGCGCCCCCGTCTTCAGTCTCATCGGATGACTATAGCCTGGAGATGAGGCTGTTCAAAGATTTGAGGCCCTATGGCAGAGTGGTCAGGATTGAGTCAGAAGGAAACAGAGATTGACATAGTCCGGTTATAATTCCAAAGATTATCTGCCTGACTGTATTTCCAGCTCCCCAAACTCACCAGAAGTGATCCAAGCTACAGCCTAAGATTTTTCTCTCCTTTTCCCATAGAAATGTGAGTTCACAGGCAGCAGCTAGAAGACTCCTGAGAAGTGTAGTTAAGTCCTGTCATCAAAAGACATCTGGACCACCCATACTAGTTGAAGCAGTATTCATGGCCCAGACAGAAGAATTACTTAAAATTAGTGTAAATACTAAAAATGATATGGGAAAATTTGGAAACACAAAGCAATAATCCATTATGAAGAAAAAAATCAACTGGAGATATGGAACATAAAAAATAAAATGTTATGACAGAATAGATAAAAAGAACACATTAATAAATTGGAGTACTAAGATAAAGCACTCTAAAACAAAGGCACAAATAGATGGTAAATACAAAAAGAAATATTAAGTGATAGGAATCAAAAATCATAATTGAAATCTCAGCAGGAAAGAAAAATATTAATGTGCTGGAGGAAAAATTTAAAGGAATAATTTGGAGAATTATCCAGAATGAAAAAAAAAAAAAAAAGACCTAACAACACAGTTTTAAAAGACCTACAAGGTGCCAAAAAAAAAAAAAAAATGATGAGAGTCCTCAGTGAGAATGGTGAGAGTGAAATGTATGAAAGACCACCAGGGGAAAAGCATTCTCAAAGCTTTTAAAGATTAAAAAGTTAATTACACATATGAGAAAAGAATCAGATTGACATTAGACTTCTCTATAGTAAGCTTGCACGCATGAAGATAATATTTCCAAGGTGCTGAAGAAAAAAAATTAAACAATTTTCTATATATGTAACTATATTTTTGAGCCCAAAAGGGAAGCAAAAATATTAGCAAAAACCTTTAGAAAACACAATCGAATTAAGTATTCCAGTAAGAAAAAGATATTACAAGGAAAATACTAAATGAAAAAAAGTGGGTTAGAAAATTTCATTCTTGTTAAAATAAACAAGGACAAGGACTAAAACATAAAGAGATAAAAATTATATCTTTAACAATTTCTAAGTAAAATTCTAGACCAAACTCATATGGCATTTGTGGCATGAGTAAAGAAGCACAGAGTAAAAGGATAGGTGAGAGTGCTAAGGAAAATGTCCTGTTTGGAGAAGACAGAGAGATATATAAAGTAAGTTTAAGTAATTGTTAGGAAAAGACAACTCATATCATGAGGCTAATTTAACATTGATTCCAAAACCCTGTAAATAAATTATAGACCAATTGTATTTGGAAACATAGGTATGAAAAAATTGAAATAAAATAAAATCTAACCAACCTCAACAATGTATTTTAAAAGCTGTTAGAATGATTCATTTCCTCTGTTTGACAGATTTTTTTTTAACTGAATGGGCTCTTTGGGGACCTAGTTTCTTTCTTTTTTTTTTAATTCATTTTTATTGTTAGACTTATTGGGGTGACATCTGTTAGCAAGGATTACATAGGTTTCAGGCATACAATTCTACAGTGCATTGTCAACCTAGTTTCTTAAAGAGCTAGCCTGAAGTAAACTTCAACCCATGTTCCATTATTAACTAGTAATAATGTCTTAATGCAGCATTCAATTTTTTCATTTATTTATTTATCCCAAACTGTCCTGGTAATCAGCAAAAGCTATCTATGAGCTGAAGGTATGATAATGACTAGAAAATAATCCCTGTCAATCAATCAGTCAATAAGAATATATTGAGTCCCTGAGATGGTTAAGGAATTGTATTAAGATCTAGGAGATACAGGAGCTCCCTGGTGGTGTAGTGGCTTAAGGCTTCGGCGTTGGTGCTGTCAGCGCTGCGGCCTGGGTTCGATTCCCAGTCAGGGAGCTACCCACATACCAAAAAGAAAAAAAGAAAAAAAAAAAAAGGTCTAGGAGATACAAAGAAACATAACCATGAATTTGTGATTTAATTTAACAAGCAGAGTGTAACCTATGGTTCCTTGTACCATTCGTTGCTTATTTAAGATTAAAGGCTAAAAGAGAGCAGTGCTCAGTAGAAAGAGTTCTGTGGCCTGGGATGGTCAAAGAATGTTTTCTAGAGGAGTGTGGACGCAAGAACCTCTGCTCTGTGCCATCATGGGAATGATTGGTAACGTTACCACATGCCCCAGCCTACCTAGACCCAACAGAATGAAAACAGTGAGGAAGGGGCTTGGATTTCAAGACAAGTTATTCCTGGATGAACTTGAGCAAGGGCCATCGTGATTTGAGAAATTCCTGTGTCTTCCATGCCTGGGAGTCTCATTCCAACTTAGACCTTTAGGAAATAGGATGAAAAGTCAGGATCGTGGGGTTCCCTGGTGGTGTGGTGGCTAGGCTTTGGTGCTCTCAACGCCATAGCCTGGGTTCGATTTCAGCCAGGGAACCACCAAAAAAAAAAAAAAAAAAAAAAAGAAGTCAGGATCTTAAAGAAAGGCATAAAGTTGTTTGCTCTCCAGTTACTTTTTAAAAGGCCAAATTCGGTCAGCTTAGGTAGAATTCTTCTTGATGTGAAAGGTATAAAAATATTCTGTGGTAATGGTTGCAAGTCGGCCACAGGATCAAAACATCTACCTACCTCTGAGCTTCACACATCTGCTGCCTCAACCCAGGAGCCAAGATCAAGGCTCCTGTAGATCATAAGATTTGCTAACTGCTAGTGATACCTCTAAGCATGGCATCTGCAGGGATGTACCAGGCTGCAGCGTGAATGCAAGTCCCACTGCTGGTTCTCTGATATGTCAAAGGCAGAAATATGACAAGAAAATGTCTGACTCTAGGCAGGCTAGGCCAGAGTTCTCTACTTTTCGGATCATCCCTCTCCCCAATAACTTAACGGAAGCTGAGTCTTATGTCAATGGAAATACAAAACTCACTTTCTATAAGGTTCTGTGTTTTTATTTCCAGGCATACTGCCATTTTAGTTATTATTTATAGAAAGCTTTAATGACATCATTGATGGCAATACTATTGTTATAGTAAATGTAGTTGCCATGGCCTCCAATTAGCAAAACTTTTCACCAGTCATTGAAATTTAAATAATTCCGTTGACTATGAATCTTTCACTGTTATGGTAACTGTAAATCACAAAGATAAACTTCTAAAATATGGCACCATTATTGGCAGAAAGGAGTATGTCATTTTTACAAGCTGTTGTGTATGCCTAGTTCCTTTGAAAACTTCGAAGGCTGAATTTCCCACAGGCCGTGGTCAGCTTCTTGAATAATGCAGACTCAGAACCATCTTTCCCTGGCCTCGGTAATGCCCAGATTATGCAGAGAATGAATAAGTTTAAGACCTCTATATCTCCTGGGTAAGATAAGATTCTCTGATTCCAAGCATTGTTTAAGAACCTCTTCTCCCACTCCCTCCCTCCTTGCCTTCCAATATCCACCTCACACCTGTGAGAATGGCTATTATCAACGAGACAAAGAATAACAAGTGCTGGAGAGGATGTGGAGAAAAAGGAACTCTGGTACACTGCTGGTGGGAGTGCAAACTGGTACAACCACTGTGGAAGGCAGTGTGGGGGTTCCTCAGAAAACTGGGAGTGGAGTTACTATATTATCCGGAAATTCCCCCATCTGGGTACTTACCCCAAAATTTGAAAACTTTAATCCATCAAGATTTATGTACCCCAATGTTCATCCCAGTGCTGTTCACAATAGCCAACTCACAGAAACAACCAAAGTGCCCTGTGACAGATGACTGGATAAAGAAGCTGTGGTACATACACACAATGGAATATTACTCAGCTGTAAGAAAAGATGAAATATTGCCATTTGCAACACAATGGATGGACCTGGAGGTCATCATGCTAAGTGAAATAAGCCAGACAGGAAAAGCCAAGAACCATATGAGTCCACTCACATGTGGAATATAAAACTGAAAGCAACAGAGAAACAAAAACTCATGGACACATCCATAATTTTTAAGGTGAATTATATTGTGAAACATTTCTTAGTCTACAAATAAATATTTCAAGTTTATACCCATAAAAAAAAAAGAACCTCTTCAAATGGTAGGTGCCAATCCTTGAGAGTTTCTTTATCCATTTCAGCTCCATAAAATAATCGAATGGTTTGATTGAATCCTGAGTATAATCAAGTCCATTTTTTTAAAAGAACAACATTTTTCTTTTACAGACTGCTTTTGCATGCTATGTGTTCTTTTTAATCATAAACAGTGGTGATCGAGGGAGACTAAATTACGTACTCATTATGGAAACCCTGTGTCTCCTCAGGGACACCACTGTGCCATTATAACTCAGTGAGGGGGCCAACCGAGCAGTATTCTTCTAGGTCTCTGATGCTTAGTTTTTCTCCATGTGCTATTGACATGCTGTAAATTGTAGAAATGGGAATTTTCATGTCAAACCAGTCCTTTGCCAGCATATACCCTCAACAAACAATAGAAAGATAATTGAATGTTTTCTAACATTAGTACTTTCTGCAATACATGAGTTAGTCAAAATTGCCTTGTATTGCAAGGAGTTGTGCACAGTCCATAGTATTAATAGATGACTCTCTGAGGCAATGTTCCTTGGGAGATACTGGTTGGGAGCTATTTTACTACCTTGTAACTGCTTTATTAATAGCACAGATCTTAATCATTAGCATGATTAATGTATTGACTAGCACTCTAGCTTCAAAGTATTATGCATTGGGCCAGCATGAGAGTTTTTCTTTTTATATTTCGAAATAGAGTTTTCCCCTTGATAAAACTTTGTAAACTATTCAAACAATTCAGGGAACATGAAAGACCCTTTTAAATTCCAACATCCAGGACAACCACTGCCCACAGTTTAGTGTATATGATTGTAGAATATTAAGATGCATATGTAATCAGCATAATAGTTTTAGAAAGTCTACATCTTAATTATCCCTTGGCAGTAAACAGGTTTCTCATTGCTATAATCTGTGCACCACAGACCCTTCATAGAAAAGAGAGGGCAGATATCTTTTCACAGGGAAATGTGACTCATGGGGATAACCAACAAGGTAGAAAGAGGAAGCTTGTCCTTTCTACATGCAAAGCTCTTCTACATGAAAAAGACTGAATAGTTTTTCATTGAAAAATCCATTGAATGAATGTATCACACTTCATTTAATTAACCCTTTATTGTTGAATTTTAGAATGTTCCCAAATTTCACCTTTAAAATTAATGCTATAAAACATCCTTTTAGATAACATCTTTATAATAATTTTCTTAAGATTATTTGCTAGAGGTTAAACATCCAATTTTTATTAGTGTTCTCGAATAATCATCCACATTACCAGTTTACAGTCTCACCTGCAAACTTTGTGTGGTCATTTCTCTACACTCTCATCAGCATTATCACTTTAAAAATCTGAGTGGGAATATTTTGAAAGACACCATCTGCATACTGGGATGTTGGTGGGACTTGGTGTTCTTCCTGGACAGCTGCAAAGGATTTCATGATTGCTGGGTTCTTGGCCTAAACCTCAGCATTTTTCATCTCTGCCAAAGAGCACATTAAATCCATGAACTGTTAATGACTCTGTGAGACACAAAGTGTTGGTGGACAGAAGAGTCAATTGGTAAAAAACAGTATTGTAAAATATGGGACCAAACCATAAATTATCATTTTCAGAATTCTAGAATGCCTTAGACAAGAGGACTACAGCAAAATGTGGTTAATTGATTTACCACTCAGCTAAATCAGAGCTGATGTGGCTATGAGCTATGAGCCTATTATATATTCTCAGAATAAATATGTCAACTTTTATGGCCCTGAGCTAAGAATGTAAAGCTGTTTTGAAGGGCAAGGATAAATCTCACTGTGGTTGAAATAAGTTTAGGATGACTATTGCCCTGCTGACCTTTATTTTAATGAAACATGTTGAATGGCTTTCTATGGGATAAAGTTGAAAATTCATTCTGATTCCATATTCTTGGATCAATAATTCTTTGGGAGAACATTGAGTCAGTCTTAAGATGGGATGACCTTAGCTCATATAGATTGCAAAACAAAACACTCTGCCTTAGAACAAGACTTGCTTCAGAACAATTAAACAGAAAAAAATAGTTAAATAAGGGAATTTTACTCAAAAGATATTTATTGGACACCTACTAAGTATCAGGAACTCTGTATAATTCATTCCTTTTAATGCTTGTAACAATCCCACAAGGTAAGAATTCACACAGTTTCTAGATAAAGAAAGTGAGGATTAGAGAGGTCACAGGATTGTCTAAGCTCTCCCAGTTAGTAAGAGTAGGAACTGGTATTTGAACTCTGAACATTATGATTCCAAAGTCTTATGAATTCCATTATATAGCACTGACTTCTACCTCCTAGACACAGTGATAGGCTCTGGGGGATACACAGGGGAGGATGTGGTCCCTGCACTTGACTTCACTTAATGTTTCCCCCATAGGAACTCACAGGAAGGAGCTGTCTATCATTCAGGAAAGCACAGATGGGTATAGCTTTTCTGTACACAGCTCAAATGATGTGTTTTATTTGTTCCTGAATTCAGATCACCTTTGTGTACATAGTAATCAGTATTTAAGCTAGTTAGCTTTAAATGTAATTCTTGATTAGAATTATTCCTGCAATGTTATGTGAATCTTTTTTGTTTGTCTGGGATATTTTAATTAGGCCCAAGATTAGGGCAAGGTGAATGAGGCATTCTTCTTGGGTATAAAATTTAATTTTCAGAAGAAAAGCAGTCCGTAATACTTCCCTTTGTGGTAAAAAGAATAAGGGTGGATAATCTAGGTCTTTGGCAATGTTGTGTTCATTAATTCATAGTAATTAGTAAATGTTACAATTAATATTTAATTGCTACATTAGCCAAGATTTACTGAGCACTTACTATATATGTCATGCACCATGCTCCCCACAAGGTTTTTCTAAGAAACAGACTCCCTCATCTGATGTGGGATTATCATAAGGCAAGTCTGAAATCAGCCCCTGACCTGCACAGTCCTGCCTCATGGTTCTGTGTTACTGTGGAGAGCAATGACCCTCACACTCTGATACCCACCCAGTGGACAGATTCCGTCCTTCACAGGTTTGCTAGGACACGAAGGCATTTTATCAGTGAGGATGAAGAGCCTGAATCTTGGGAAAAGGAATTTGGCAGTTGTGGGTAATTGTTAGTTGGTGTTATCAAGAACTGGTGACATTCAACTTGTGGAAGACGTGTGAAAATACCATTTAAGATAAAACTCTTTCCGGTCCACTGGAGCAAATTCATGGACTAAGTGATCACTTAGCAGAGACATCCATTCATATGTCCTTTATGCTTGACCAGAAGGTGAGAGGATGGCAGCAAACGCCTTCAATAAGTCAGATGCACTTAGCCTATTGTGGAAAGGCAATACAATTCTTGGGGCCACTGCATCCTGATGCTAGGCCCATGAATATTCCCAACCATAGTTTAGAATTTTTAGATGCACTCAATAACAATGTGACAGCCAGAAAACTTTCTGGCAAATGAACACCTGTCTCAGATACCCTGAGGTTTTAGTCTTAATCAAAGAGAGATGCTGGTGTAAATGAATGAAAAATAATTTAGTAGCTAATGCTATAGAAATCACACAGACATTATTGTACATGTTAGCTAGAGCAAAATGTGAACCAGCAATTGGGTTGTGACTGAAAAAAGAAAAAAAAAAACCCTGTTTTTAGCACTATACAACTTCCTTAGAGGAGGAAATATTAGAGAGCCAA